>JACJUY010001875.1:85226-104151 GCA_014220935.1 Platorchestia sp. MABIK | reverse complement strand
GCTTGTCTTTCGTTAATTTAATCGAGCTATTAAAAGAGAAACCACTCGTGAGGGAAAGCATTCACAAGAAAAAACTTCCGAGCCCCTCACTTCCAGCGTTTCGTAGTCACGCTAATACACAAGCATCGCACACTAGCACAACTCTACAGTCTCGAACAGAGAACCGAAAAGCGTCTAAGAATTACAACTACTCGGCCAATAAATGAACAAAAAGACGCACGCATTTGAGTGTGAGTGACGGTACATTTACTCTGGTGCTGTGACACACCAACATCACCAACTTGAGAGCTGTAGCTGCGGTATGGGAGCGGGCACCCGCTTACTGCTGGTCCTGATGAGCAAACTGGTCAAAGAACCTCAGGTTACATCCGTTGAAGAACAGTACAGAACGTTAAAGAGCCGTTACCATAATGAATAAACAAGTTGAAAGAACGCAAGCATATGACGAAAGGAAACGCACAGGAAGTATCGAAAGACATTGACATGACAGTAATAGGTTGGAAAAAGAAACAAACGCACTTATAAGGGCACAAAAGTACAAAAACAAGAAGGAAAAACATGAAAAGCGAGTGAAAATGTAAAATAACGTTGATCAATGACATTTCCCTTTTTGTTCCACATCAATGCTTTTGGAGATGCTGAACTATCGACAGCACGCAAGAGTTGCAGAAAATGCAGAAAGCAAAGACAGAATTTTCACAAAATGGAAGAAGAACAACAATCGGGAGAGTTACAGAAGAGCTACACTTCAGTATTCAAGATTATTACCAATTAAACAAATTTTAATAAAATATTCCTCAGTGTACATAACATTAGAGCGTTCAATGATAAATGGGCTTTGTATGGGCACGAGTTGTACTCTTGGTAGCGTGAGACTAATTGTGACTTCAAGCTCTCAAAAGATCACTAAAATTATGCGTAAAAATGCATTATGAGAACTGGAAGATCATATTAGGTTTGTTTTTCAAAACATCATTAAAGTATAGATTTAGTGAAGACAAAGTGGAATTACTATTTTCCTGCAATAAAAAAGGACCTTTAAAATTTGTTGAAGAAAAATAGAAACCTCAAGATATTTGCTTCTTTTTATCAGAATTCTTAGACATAGTCATTTAATCGGTGTATTCTCAGACTAGTCTAAGAAAGTAAAACATTTAATTGAAATAGTGTTGATTGATGCTAAGTGTGTCATGGTTGACACACTTATGTGTGTCATATCCGCCCATGACACACAAAAGTGTGTCATAATACATTGAAGGATGATGTACAGAGACGATACGTTTTGTGAGTCGGTTTTGCGTCAAATTAACTCACAAAAGTGTGTCGAATTTTCTACATCAGGATAAACAACAATAAGAATAGTCAAACATCAACAATCTGAGCACATATCAATTGTCACGAGCAGCGATCGTCGACAAACCTCGTGATTTTCAAAACAGCATCACACGTTAGGCCCAAAAATATTGAACAATCAATTGCATATATATATATGATTTCAAGAGTGAATACAGAAATTTTCCAGTAATTTCAAGCATTTCTGGTAAGCATGGAACAAGTGACTACTATTTGCAACTGTATGTTATCGCATTAGCGTGCTGGCTTGTAGCACTAAAAAAGCTTAAGCTCAGCTGTTCAGTCGTAGACGTAAGCAATGGAGGCATTGGATAATTTATCAAGTAAATGGATATAGTGCATTTTTGTCATATACGAGCTAAACATCAGAACTACAGATTCCTTGAACTCCTTATGATTTTTTTGCGTAAGCCCAATAGTTTTTGAATAATCTTTTCAGTCTGCACCAACATCAGCAGACTTAATGCAATAAACTTCTCATCAGATGTCATTTTTCAAGATAATTTTCAAGCATTCCTGGGTTCAATTGATTAACTATAATAGATTTAAATAGCTTCCTAATCCCCTCATTTTTCTTTTTCAAACCTTGTATCTAACCAGCTTCTTATTTTTTGACTTACAAAGCGTAATTACCTTTAGTGCACTCGTAATAAGCGGCTACACCTTTCCAGCAACATCACCAGAAAAATTTCAAATCTCTGGACCGAAGAAGATGATTGATTCAATTCAATTGCACAAACGTATGCTTTCATTTCGAAAAGGCATTCGTTTCATTTCGAAAACGTAAATGGTCTTTTGAAATATCTATGTACGCAAATAGAGCATTAATTTGACATACATATTCTCAACCATATGTTTTCTTCTTTCATAGCTAACAGCGCGAACTCACCAAAGGAGAGCCTGCAGCCAGTATACGAACGCCGCTGTGAGCACGTCCGTAAGGACGTACGGGTACAGCACCCACCGGGCGTAGCGGAACTTTTTCAGAAGCCAAGACCTGCCGAAGTTCATCTCATTTTAGATTTAAGTCATGTTTCTATGTGGTTTTGGAACACCAAAGACTATCTTAAAAAGAAATTCTACCGTGTGAAATTTCATCCCATTTCAGATTCGATTGTTTCTATGTGTTTTAGGAATATTAAAGACTACCAAAAGTTATATAACAGTGCGTGAAATTTCATCTCATTTTAGATTCGAGTCATAGTTCTATGTGTTTTTGGAACATCAAAAACTATATAAAGTTAAATTCCAGCTTGTAAAAGTTCATCTCATTTTAGATTCGATTGTTTCTATGTGTTTTTGGAACATCAAAGACTATCAAAAGTTAAATTATGCGACAAAACTTATGTGACACGTAGATTCTGTTCGATTAACTGATGAGCAAAACAATAGCGTGGTCGAAAAAAAAATCATTCAACTAACGAGGAAAACACAGGAAACAGAAGCATATGTAACATACTGCACGAGCTTATGCCGCAGCACTTGAGTGTGACCGCCTCTCACAGCTTCCTGCAGAGGGTGATCTTTGCACCAAGACTTATTCTCGAACTCCACCGCATTTTTCTTCAACCGACGCTCGGAAAGTTTTTTGATACCAGTCACATTCTGCATGGGACTGACGGAGTTAGGGCTGGTCAAACTCGTCGTAGGATTGGTTGTGGTGGCACCCGTGGAGTTGCTGGCAGGGAAACTGGCAGGTTTGGTCGCATTGCTGCCAGTAGACTGGCTTGTGTTAGGCCCCACAGAGTTGGTGGCTACGCTGGGAACTGGAGCGATGCGCTTGCGAGCTCTGCGTGACCGAGGGTTGGCACCCGCAGTACCTGGGTTGGCACCCGCAACACCCGGGTTGGCACCCGCAGTACACGGGTTGGCACCCGCAGTACCTGGGTTGGCACCCGCAGCACCCGGGTTGGCACCCGCAGTACCGCCTCCAATCAGAGCTCCGGTCGCTGTTGCTTGACTTGCAGAGCTCGGGGCAGCAGCCGAGCCACTTTGTATAGGATTCGATGTGCTCGGAATTTTAGTTTGCGGTGCTTCTTTTTCGAATGGCGACACTTTCTTCTCGCCTGTGAACAGTGTGCAGGAAATTTATGTCAAATTTGTTTTAATAAGAAGAGTTTTATGATTAATTTCATAGCAGTTTTTCATCTACATTCATACAGAGCCCTTGGTTAAATGACTCTAATCTATTTTGCAGACTAAATGAACGTCATTTATGAACTCTCGTTCTAAGTGTGAGATATTTATAGGAAAATGTTCTCATCCTTCTACCATCTGAAAATTTTATGGTGTCATTCAAAGTACAATTCAAAAGCAAAAACACTGTAATTGAAGCCTGATTCATGCAAAAAATAATTAAAAGCACTAAGCGTCAGCTAAATTGAGCTTCGAAACAGTGTTTTGCCCAAGCGAGAAAAGTGGGCAATGCATCTTTCCAAAATCCAAACCAAAGCATTAAATGACTGAGTTGAGGAATTTCACACATCGAAGAGCTAACCGGCTGCTCAGAATAGTTTTACCCAGTTATTATTTGCAAATGTGCACCTGAAAAAGTTATAACCGCTGTGGAGCAATTCTAGCAACACACGAAATTGTTAACTCATTCAAACAATTCAGAAACCTACCATACAGTTTAAAGAAAATTACAATGTTAACCTACTTATTTGTATGAAAAACAGGCATGTACTCACCTTCAGTGCAGTAGTAGATGTACTCAAATGGCGTGTAGTCGTGCACTTCACAAGCAGGGCTCGAAAGAACAGAGATGTGCTTGTCCATAGCCTTGCATGCCAGGCGGCTGTGGGTCCTGATCAGCAGGGCGAACGACTCGCATGGTTTCGTCGCGTTTTGGCCACTTCCATCTTTGTTGGAGTTGGGCGGTGGTTGAGGGAGACTGTAGTTGGGTTGCTGTTCCTTGACATTGCCGGTATGTTGGGGAGTTGGGCTGCAGTATCGTCCATCCAACACAGCTTTGCACCAGGAGCTCTCAATCATGGCCTCTATTGCGGAGGTATAGAAACTGCCACAACTCGGATCTCGTTGTCTGTGGAAAGTGGGATTGATTACTGTGGGAAACGGCGTACTTTACGGAAAGCCCTCCTGCATCTAAAGCAATAAGGCTAATTCTGGTTTGTGTTTTCTGTACTAAAACAATGATTTGTAGTTTTAAAATGGGACGCTAGTTGCTTTCCTGCATGTGGCATGCTCTTGCGGCTGCGTACGAAATGTAGAGTGCGATGACTCAAATTTCTGCATCTCTTCGGAAGGTGAGATTCTGATGGCGTTCAAGTTATAGCTCAGTAGCAAAAAATATCAAGTGTGACAAATAGCGTCGTCGGGAAATAAAAAGACATAACCACTGAGAAATAAAACGACTCCGCAAAATTTCTAAATTCTCTCAGCTACTGCTGTGATATGAGAAATTAATTAAAAGGAAGATAAACGAATTGTGACAAATTGTCAGGTCAAACGAGTCACAAGTAAAATACTTCACACATTTAACTTGACATCCGCGTAAAAACTTTCACCAAAAACTAAAGTGGTTAAAATTTTATGAGTTGCGTCCTCTGTCAGAATAGTTAGTCTAGTAAATGTAATAAATAAAAACATTGGTGAAATTACAATTTTTCTCGTGTTTTTATTTACTTTCAAAACTTTTCAATAATTATTGAAGAGTTTTGAAAATTACTTCTAGAAGCTAATTACAGACCGTGGGGGTGGAATTCTTCATTGTTTCTTACTCCAGAAACGAAGTTAGTTACATTAATCCCAGCAGAACATTACATTTCGTTCAAAAAATCTGCTAGGTAGTTTCTCATATTGAAGTAGATTAACAGGAAATTAACTCAATCTATCTTTTAGAAAAATTGGAATAATGAACATAAATTTGAGTGCACTTTTATGCAGCCAACTCAAAAAAATGATACAGTGTCTTAACATCATTTTGTTTTAATTAGTTGGTTAGTTTTAGTTAGTTTTGTTTTAACATCAACATTTTAAAGGCTCACTGGGTCTTTCGAAAACTATGGATGATTCCAACCGCTTCTAATAGAGGGTGAACAGAAAAAATTATAAGAGTAGGTATACAATCCGAAATAAACAGACTGGTTAATTAAAGATATAAGCTACAATAATTAATGAGCCTCCCCACGTCAAAGCTTCTGAGTTACAAAAAGAACTAAACGATTAGAAACTAAAAGGTCTCACAAATACCATGAAAAAACCATACGGCATCTCAGACTCACTCGTTTACTACTGTGAGGCACTTCTTCATGTAGCGATGTAGGCGCACTGCAAATTCTTCATCTTCTTTAAACTTCATTTTACCGAGCAAGAGACTGAAGACCTCTGCATGTTTTGCTCGGAACGCTCGGTCTATTGGGTACTGGCCGTTGGAGGCCTTCAGGGAGAGGTTTTCTTCGGGATTCTCTCCCACCTGACATGGATGTTAGAGGCAATCCTTCACCTACTGGACAAGGATATTAGAGGCAATCATTCACTAACTTGACAAGTCCTAATTTGATCATAAATTAGTTTGGGCGTATTAGAAACAATCAATCACGTTAACGAACAAAAAATGAGGTTTTGAAATATCGTCAAAATCAAGAGTACTGGTAAACATTAGTTAATTCCCAATGGAAGCTACCAAAGGACACCTTCATCTTCAAAGTTTTCGATGGAAGCTGGTGATTTCTTCGCATCACTCCTAATTTAATGAAATATTTAGGCATAGTCAGAATTCCGAGACTTACATTTAGCTATAGTGTGCTGTGAAACTAATTCTGATACGATGCCTTTATTCAAAGTCAATGATGAAAGTTTTTAATAATCAATAAAAGTACAACACATTATAAACACAGATACAATGGCAAAATGATTACATATGACTTCTAAAAAAACATGTTTTTGTTGATGCCGTCTGAAAAATGCGGATCTAATAAATAAACTCGAAACTAAATTGAGTTCTACGAACATATAACATGCTGATGCCGTCTGAAATATATGGATGCAATAGATAAACTTGAAATTAACTCCATTTTTAAGCATATCACGCACCAAAGACGCTGTGAGCAGCAGCTCGCAGCACTCTCTGTGGCCGTTGCCTGCACAGAGGTGTAGAGGATGCGGGTTCATATCCCGCAACGGGTGATAGTCTTGAGATTTCAGCGAGTGGAGCAGCATTTCCAGGCAGAAGACATGCCCCATTTCAGCAGCAAGATGTATCGCTGTCATTTTTTTCTTGTTCAAGCCAAGAACATTGGGTTTTTTATGGAGAATAGCTCTCATCAAATCAGCGTTGCCTGACCGGGCGGCCAAGTGAAGTGGCGTCTCTCCAGCTCTGTTGCCAGATCTCACAAGCTCGTGAGAGTCTTGCAGGAGCTTTAGAGCGACGTATTGCCTCTCTTCTTCGTGGCAGTTCTGCAATGTCTCGGGCTGACGAGCCATCAAGTGCAAAGCTGAGTCCTCATTTTTATTCCTGACAAATTTATCGATTTTAGTCTTTTTGAGCAGTTCCTTAGCTGTGACGTAACTTTTCATCGACACGGCGAGATGGAGGAGGCTGTCGCCATTAACGGTCCGGTACACGTTCAAATATTTATCGAATTCAGGTCGGCCAGCCATTTGCTTGACACATTTGAGCGACGTGGTAGCTGCTAAGTCAGCAAGCTCCTTGACTTCAGCATCCGAAAACTGCACATCTGCCTTGTTTAGGAAATAGATAAAGCAGGTGTCACTTTTACCGTGAATAGTGGCCTTCAGGCAGGAAGAAATGAAATCTACATTTTTTAGAGAAATAAGTTTGGCTTTTTCTGTAGGAAGAGTCTCACTTTGTGCGTCACTGGCATTTGTGAGAATCCTAACCAAATGGAATAAACCTTTGCTTGCGGCATAGCTCAATGCTGTATTTCCACTGTGGGACTTCAAAGTGCAATCGGTCTGCAGAAGTTCTTGGCAAATGGCAACAAAACCTCCCTTTGCCGCTAGCATCAGCGCTGTGTAGCCAATTTCAGTTTGCGTATTCAGGTACTCGATTCGATCTTGAGGATGAGGTATTTTTTCCAGTAAATACTTGACGCACTGCAGCGAGCCGCTCTGGGCCGCGAAGTGCAGAGGAGTGTGACGCTGGTTCGTCAGAGCTTTTGGGTCTCCTCCGTTGCCCAAGAAAGTTGTCATGATTTCAGGGCTCCTTTCTCGCGCCGCCAGATGCAAGGCTGAAATGCTGTTCTTGTTCGCCTGGTTAATTACATCCGAACAAAATTTAATAGCCTTTTCGTGGGCTTCTGAATTTTCTAATTTGTTATTTTTAGGCTCAAGTGCGTTGCTCTTATTATTTTGTGAGGTAGGAAATTGGTGCTTCTCCAAGATCACACCAATGGCCTTTTTACAGGCACTTATTCTCTCAAATCTGACCATGTAGTGCAGAGGCGTGTTGCCATCGTTATCACCTCTGGT
Organism: Platorchestia sp. MABIK; assembly: GCA_014220935.1. Classification (NCBI taxonomy): domain Eukaryota; kingdom Metazoa; phylum Arthropoda; class Malacostraca; order Amphipoda; family Talitridae; genus Platorchestia; species Platorchestia sp. MABIK. The sequence goes on along the minus strand of JACJUY010001875.1, from coordinate 96,345 downwards.
AAGAGATACGTTGTCCTTCCTAATAATTGCTTGGATGCAGCGATCGTGGTCATGTTCGACAGCCACGTGGAGCACAGTTTTCCCATTTTTATCCACCGCAGAAAGAATCTCAGAGTCAACTTTTGGAAGGAGGACAAAGAGCATATCAAAAGTTTTAAATTTGCTCCCCGAGACAATTGTGAACAACAAATTCTTCTCTTTTATTTCTTCGCGAGGGTTTGGGTGATCTCTGAACACTGTTTTGAACTCGTCCAGAGTTAATTTCTTCGTTCGAATTCCCTCAATCGCTTCTGCGAGGCTTTGCCTTGCGGCTGCAGGAGCGCTGGAAAGGTCAAACGTAGCGTTGTATGAAAACTAAAAAAAAATTGTGCTATCCTTTTCGTATGTAAGAAATTATTCAACCAACTCACACAAAAAGAATGCATTAAAAAAAACGATTACTCACTCTTTCAAGTCCACCGTTAGTACAGATTAAAATTTTTAACGATTGTCTCTACTGAATAGAGACCGAAAACTAAATGTTATTCATGTAGAAACTTTCAATAAAATATTTGCATTTCCATCATTTATTACCGAAAACTAGAATTCTAACATTGAATTTTCATGAAGAAATAAAGTTTGTACGTAACAACAATGCATGATAATACAGCAATTTGGATGGACATTAAACTGAACACAACATTATGTCAATTCATTCATATCTTTCAAAAACTGGGAAACTAGACATGATGTGTATGTAACTCTAGTTCAGCCATGAGTTTCAGAACTTTGCTGTAGTATTCAGGCAAAATCAACGGACATAGACATCTTATTGAACAGAAAGCATCTCATAGAATTCCAATTGTCTTGGATTGCAAGCCCAGGTGAACGGATGTAACATTGTAAAATTCCAGTTCAGACACATGTTCCAAAACCCATGTGCATAGACATGAGGTCATGGAATTCTTGTTCAGTCATGACTGTCACAACAAATCAAATATGGACTGACTTCTTGTTCAATGGGGAAATCAAAATCAGTGAAATAATGATTGACTACATTGGAAGCATCTGACCTGACCATTGCCGCTGCCGGGCTGGAGAGCAGAGGCGTTATCTCAATAGACGTGTGGGCGCTCATGGTCTCGGTCGCCTGACGTGATACCTGAACTGCACGTCACTTAACTCACATCAACACCAATACTCTGCCAAGAGATCAAGAACGTTGCTTTAAATATTTAGTACATGATGGAATAACTCTCTAACATCAATGTACACCTGACAGTAGACAGACATTAAAAGAAACGGGAAATGATAACTTTGTGAGAGAAGAATGCCTTTGCGCTTGTAAGCTGAGTGATGGACTCGATATAGCTACTGAGACTGACAACGCATGAGGTAAGATTGTGCTCGATTTTGATTCTCTACTGGTTCTTAAATAACATGCCTTTTCAATTAAGATCAAGAATTATACTCCTTGTGAGGCATTTGTACATGAAAAAACGTAAAATCTCTGGGTAAGATTTTAATTATATTAATTTTGATGTTGTTGAGAGACAAAAGAATGCCTTGAGCGTTTTTTTAGGTTTATACGTTATTTTAATAAATAAGTATGCCAGAATCATCAGAACTTAGTCCCCACAACTTACAGTGCACGAGATAGACCCAAAGAAACAACCTGAACCCATAATGAACCCGGTGAACTAAAAAGGCCCAGTGTATCAAGTACTATAGGGAAAAGTTTGGGAAACCATGAGCGGAACATAAAATTTGTGATCGAAGCAATGAGAAGCTTGGGCATCATGCAGGAACTATGTCGCTAGGATTTAGATAGAGGCACATTAGTTTGGTTCAGTGTCTGGTGCATTAAAACGAATTGGAATACGGTTACACGAACGAGCCAAGTGTCCCATTCTTTCGGGTACGACTCATCTTCCATGACGTCAACACCAGTCGCGCACAGGCACCATGGTGAGAGTAAAGTATGTAAGGCAATTGAAAGGGTTTGAGAGAATGAAAATCTGACAATATAACGTCCATAAGAGTCCGGTGACCAATATTGCAAGCACTGCTACCCTTTGCTTGACGGAGGCGGAATGAGAATTAAATAGAAAATGTAGTTGTTTTGGAGGCATTTCGTCATGCAGATACGTGCATTCTTTTTTTTTTAATGATGACCGATGATAGACTGATTGAAAAATTGTGTGCATTTTTTCCCTAATTTTTGAAAATTATAATATTTGTTTGCTTCCCATTCTACACGAATATCTCAGTTTGAGATATTGACTAAAGATGTTCACTTAAAGTTCGCCGAGTACTTCGCTTGTAGTTTTGAGTTCGTAATCAATAGTATTGCTCTCACACTGAATGGTATTGCGAACAAACTCAAGAAATTGAGTAGAGTCAGTTGAGGCCAGGGCTGTTTGTGTTCACTCGAGTTGGGAGGGAGTGTGAGGTCCCTTAGCACATCAAGTGCTGCGTGCCCAAACAAAGAAATCAAGCAGAATTTCACTCCACTCGACTTTGTACCACAAATAAAGAAATAAAATAACGTGAAAGGAACTCGTAAAAGCTGGGAATTCTTGGAAATGATACACAAAAAAGGTTAATATTTTACTTCATGAAAATATAAGCCATTTTAATTTTTTCTAGATAAGGAAGGCTTCACTGGGCGGGAGCGCAATGATATTGGATAAAAATTTAACTCAAAATTAAGCCGGCACCACCCAGAGTTAATTAACAGAGTTCATCTAAAGCTTCAGCATCAATGAATCCTTGAGGGAAAATAAGTACCGCATTAGATAGTACAAGTAAAAAATACACATGTAGGTTTACATGAACTTCATTATTAACATCAACCGCATCAACAATATTGTATAAAATATACGACGGCTTATACATTTAAAGCAAAAGAGAGAGCATTTCTTTAAAACAGCTTTCCGAAGCCTCACGATGTTCGTTGAGTAGTTAGAAACGAGGACGTCGTTTAAAAATACGTCAGAAGAATCGCACGCAGAAAGTGAGACTATCATAGCAAAAACAGGTGCAATCTTCAACATTAAAGGAGATCAGATCAGTAAAAGATAAGTAAAGTAAAGTAAAGATCAGTAAAAGATAAGTAAAGTAAAGTAAAGATCAGTAAAAGATAAAGGAGAAAGATTACATCACATTAAATTAGTCCCAATCTAACTTTTTCACCGCCTCCATGCATGTTTTTCGCCGCCCCATTAATTAAATCGCTTAGGCGGCGAAAAACATGCATACTCCGGTTAAAAAGTTAGACTGGGATGCAGGCACCACTCTTTACAGCGGGTGTAATAATATTTCCTATTTAAAATTCAACAATTATGCAAACGTATATCTTATTTCCACAAGCTACACAAACATAACATTACGGTAAAATACTTTTGCTCCATGAGAAACCAAAACATACAAAACTGAAGCAATGATAACTTCGTTGCTACACGTACATCAATTCAAATCTATAAGCTTTACTCAAAATAAAATAAAAACTTCTCCCATGGAAAGAAGAACAGGGACAGGTTGTTATTCATCACAGCCCTTGAAATCTGCACAACCTCTCACAATAAATGTAACTTCACAAGCTGTTTAGCTGCGGTCTCGCTGCGGTAAGTTGTAAACACCTGAACTCACGCTCAAGATTTTTAAATTCTAGACGGCGTTTATAATATCACTGCTAAAATATGTAATTTTTTGACAGATGAAATAATAAAGACCGGCCAAACAGTCGCCAATGTCCGTTGAAATCAAACTTCTTAAAGTTGTATCATTGAAATTCAAAACACATACAAGCCTCCACCAGGGGAAAAATAAATAGAGTTCTATTGCAATGTTAACTTTAAATAGTTACATCGCTATCACTCAGCAGAGGGAGCTTAAGTTCTGTAAGCTAATTTTTTGTAACTTAACGAGATAAATAATGAAACAAACACTGACGAGTTTTCGGTAACCCGTCACTCTAACGGAGTTTGCAAAAAAGTGTGCTAGCATATTAACATTCTAATATAAGGATGAATGCATGTACTCGAATAATGCCACAACGACTATGCAACCTTAGTATCAAAATGTGATCATTGATTTGAAGTGAGGCAACTGATGGGAAATTTTCAGGTTTATCACTGTATTAGGAAGCTATCTAAGAGGTAAAAACTTTAAAAATAAATAATACCTTTGTAATCATACTAAGCTTGAACCCTCACACACTTTCTTCCGAAATAAAAAAGAATTAGCGAGTAATCCAACGAGTATTTATGGGCGTTTAAAGGCATGTAAAATGCTATAAATTGCGTGGGAGCTCATCTAGTTGAAGTAAGCTCTCTTCCTTGCCAGAATAGATTCCCAAACGAGTGAGAAACTAACAATCTGACTCAAGAAACCTTAGGAATCACGAACTCATCACGGCTGACCTTCATAAATATCATTTAACTCAGTCATTTCCACTAGTGTTCGTTCATTCTCAGAAGTACAGGGGAATGAATGTTCGAATAAATACTCGATGTCTCAGATTCTCTGCAATAATTACAACTGACGAAAATTTAATACTTTTCCTCCCAAAAGTTTTATGTCTAACGAGAATACACCACGCTAACTTTATACAGTTTGATCTTCTTCAGTGACTGCCTCAACGTCTGTAAACATCTGGCACGGCCAAACATGGTCCCAAGGATTGGATGACTTTTCAACACATTGAATAAAGCTGTAGTTTCGTACGAATAAAGTTACATTTACCTTATACAATGAAGGTAAATTCTTGCAATAGAGACGTTTCGACGACAATAATATTACCACACTATCGAATCTGAAACATAATGCTTTCATAGACAAATGATTACTTGCCTCAATAGGGTCTAAATCTTACAGTTTTAGAACTACACTCACAAATTTCTGAGACAGGATTCTTGATGAGGCTAAATATTCAAGAAGTTGAAGGCAAATTTTTGGACAAAGCCGAAACTTTGCGAGACAAGTCAGTCAGCTCTTCCCGCTGAGCCTCCAAGCGCTCCATGATCAACTTCAAGTCATTTTTGATGTCAGACAAATCATTCTCATCATCATCTTTGAGTTCGTCGCCATCGCTGCGAAGTTTGGCATCGTGTTGACAGCCGTCGGTATAGAATACGGAATATTTGGAGGTGTAACTCGAGATGACTCGGTGGGACCGCGCATATTTGCGACGGCGCGTGGGGAGGCAGTCGTCTATAAGGAGGTGGAGTTTGAGATGAGCCTCGGCTCGGTGAAAGTCTGCTCGATCTTTCATATCCTGCAACTCATCAGTCGGGTTCCGAATGATCAGATTGAAGAGCAAGCCACCGATAACCGTCACGAAAAACACAAAGAGTACGTTCGTTTGTGTCTCGTACACGATCGGGTTTTCCTCATCCAGGAAAGTGTCATCGTAGCCGAGGTCTCCAAGCATCCAGACGAGAGTTTTAATAATCGAGCGGGGAAACGAACTGAACGCTGCGTTGTCCATTAAGAGGAAATGGAAAGACAACGCAAACCCAAGAACGAAAATGAAAATATGGCAAATCACTATAAGGTAACTTGTGTAGAATTTTCGCGATACGGGCATGTAGATTGACATGGTTGGAACTTTGTTGATGGTGCCCACGAAGTTTAGCCATCCGAAGAGCACCGCCATCACTCCGCACTGCCACACCATTTCCTGAACGATGCGTGCCGACAAAATGCATTAGCAACACAGAATGAACTGCAAGGATACTGCACAGAACTGTGAACTGCAGCCAAATGTTCTGACATAGCAGTGCAAGGCACATTAAGGTTCTTACACAAGGAGATTTGAGTCACGTCAAAGTAGGTTAATTTTGTCTGATTCAAATCTCGTCTATTATTACTTCAAGAAAACTGGAAATGAATTATCAAGCCGCAAAACACCTATTTATTGAGTGCGTCAGAAAAACGCGGTGAATAAAATTTTTCATTGAAGTTTCAACACAAAAGCGAAGTTAAAAAAATTATATTTTCCACTCAATCCACAACTTTTGTGCTTCCAGATGCTGCTGCATTTCATTACGCCCATAGTGTTGATCAAAAACGAAATTCACCAGAAACTTTGTTCGGTGATAAATACAAGGTCAAATATTTTTTGTTGTTTTTCCATTAAGTAGAAGTGTCATGCGAACACTCACCTGGCGGCAGCCCAAAATGAAGTCACAGGGAGCCAAAGGTACGATCATGATGGCCAAAGCCGACATCTTCAGGAACTGAGTGATGATGAATGATGCGTAGTAGAACATCGGCCGCTGAAAGGATTACAAGATATTAAAAGCAATTTGAAATTTATGATGAAAAACAACATCAGCACAACACTATGAATATGTTAGAGACAGAAGAAGTGTTAGATCCTATTTATCCTCTCACTAGCAACNATCGTACAGGGAGACAATAAGACAAATACTCGTTTGTGGGCGAGTAAATGAGTAACGAGCGAAAATAATAACTGCACACTACCTGTCTCCACTCAATGCGTAATGTGTCGTACGCTTTTGGAGACTTGGTGAAATTAATTACCCTAGCATTCGACATCCATATTAATAGGTCCATTTAAACCTGTGTTTGCCTCTACAGACCTTCTTATCTGTTCTGACAAAATCGCGCTGTTCACAAACCTAGGTAAACCTTTAAACACTCAATAAATTGCTCCACCTTCCTTGTGTAGCTGCCGTCTTACTTCTAGCTTCTTCCATCAAACTGAACAATTCAGATCATTCCTCGTAAATGAAAAGTTCTCAATTGATTTACATTTACATTTACTCTCAAACCAGTTTCCGTGTCCATAAAATCGAAACTACCATCGTAAGATTTGAATGCATCTTGGATAACCAACCACCTGCACTTCAAAGTCTCCTTTTATTTTTTTACATCTTATGTTCTTTATTGCCCCGAGGCTCTAATGAAAATGGTTAGGTATTTACTTCCGAAAAATTTTGAGGCGAATGGTAAAAATAAGCACTTCAGTGTGTCAGAACAGCTGCAAATTAGCCCAAATGAATTCAAAAATTTTACAGTCTAATGTATACCGACTAAATTTAAATTTGCTCAATTTTTCAACGACCCACGTCCCTTAAATCGAGGAACTACTTTCCAGTTGACTCATCCATTTCTTCTGGGCACGATTTAACTGAATTCTTCCATTCTTGCTCCACGCAAATAAACACAACCTTCGCCAAGAAATAATACTATGAGCTTTATCAGTTTTCTACCGTTGAAGCTCAAGAGTGAATCCTGTCGAAATTGAATCAGCTCGCGAATATGAACTCATTGTGAACAACAAGGACTGGGTTAGAATAGGCGCTAACCACCCAACGAATGACTCCCAAAATGGTAACTGAGAATAAAGGTGATATTATTCATACGCTGATATTTTTTTATGAATTACTAGAATTTTTATTTAATATTATACAGGAAGCAGAAATTAAACCCAAAGTTGTATCAAATGTAATCGAACCCCAAAATAATTTTGCAATGGTCTTCAACCATCTCGTACTTTAATTCTCCGGTCTTCCATTCGACTGGCGCCTGGCAGACAGGGCTACTAGAGGGATAGCAAAGCGGCTCACCCGAGTTAGGAAGACGATCCCAAGAAGTAAATGCGCCAATAGAAAAATTGCTGCCAACGTCTCCATGGTTATCACGACAGGCGAGTGTTTCTGCAGGTGGTAGATAGCGCAAGATGATCTGTTCCAGATGGCAGAGCCAGGTGGGTACGAACCTCCGTCGTCCTCCAGAGTGGAACCTCATGAAAGTGGAAACGCAAATTAATTTTTTGTTTGGGTGAAACCATTTACATATGTCGTATACTGTTTACATTGCAGGATAAGTAATTTTTAGGAAGATGCATCTATTTTTTTTTAAATTGTGAATCTTAGCGGTAACATGGTATGCTCATGAAAGTAGAAACGGAAGTTATTTTCTGTTTGGGAAAGCCCTTTACATTTTATCACATACTGTTTACATTGCAGTATACGTATTTTTTAGGAAGATGCATCTCTTGTTTTTAAAATTGAATGTCTTAGTAGTAGCGTAGTATGAGTACCATAATGATGCACTACTTGTCTTAACACCAGTATAAACATGTGCATGATTTTCAAGAAGTTGATCCTCTGTCGTTCTGGTTCCCAGTGAGGGCTCCACAGAAGTTGGTAATTAGGTCATTATATCTAAATTTTCTGTCTGCTAGGTAATTGTATTCAGTCAACTTGAGCATATGTGAGGCATACAAATTTTGTATGCCATACAAACGTAAAATCATAGGTCACGTGCGAAAACAATTTAAACTTTGAGTAGTATAATTTAAAAGATTAGTTTTACTGAACAATGTAAAACAGTTCCCCTCCCACAACCCCCCACCCCCCACCCCCCCATACAGTACAGTTCCCCCACGCAGAACAGTTGCGGCCGTGGTCTTCTCGATTGACGCCAATACGATAAACTCTTTCTCGTCCCGTGATACACTTCTATGTTACTACCAAACTACCAACGTAAATTCAGTACTCCCCCTCGAGAATGGCTTACTATTTCCCCACGTCGAACAGTTGCGGTCCGTTTCAGCCACACGGAAGACTTCTCGCTGGAGCATCTCGGTGGTGCTGTTGTACGCTGCGTCGTCGCTGCCGCAGACGCTCGTTATTTGGTGGCGGGTAGCGCCGCTGAACTCTGTCTCCAGGTGGTGCGTGTTCCTGCGTTATGAACAGACGGTAACTTAGATAATTAAATGTGTTCTATTTTCTTATTGAGTACAATGTATTCAAAAGAATATACAAGACCTAAAAGAAAGAGAAAAAGTAACTATAACTGATCACTGAAGTGAAAACTGATTATGCAAGTTTCTATTTCAGTATGTTGGTTCAATAAGTTCGTAAAACACAACTGAAATATGGCTGTATATTGCCTTGAATAATTTATGTCAGAAGAACCGTCGAAATACGGATCTTCGAGGAGTCGTACGGTGGACAAGAGAGCATTATTTTTCTCTCTCAATCCGCATCTGAGAACTTCAACATTACTTTTTTTCTGTTTTCTCATTAATGATTGTGAAAGAAGGCATCCAGTGAGAAGATTAGCTATGTACTCTATAGATGGCTGCTATAAATAAAGTAGGTGAAATTGAATTCAGTTATTCAGAATGCATGCCGGAACTCTGAAAGTAAAAATGAACTTCATCTTTTTCGATCACCATTTTACACTCTAAAATTAAGCGTTCAGAGGAGAATTCACCTTCCGTGAAGTTTGAATATTCTGATAAGCTTTACTGTTAAATTTCAGGCATTTATAAGTGGTACTCGGGAAGTTACACTGACGGCTTCCGTCGGTGCTCAAGCAGATCTTTGCAGGGAGCATTCGTGCTTTGCATTTGCAGGTAAGGAGAGAAAAGTAGCAAACGAACGAAAAATGGTGGAGCGCGCGTCTGCACAAAGACGACCTCGCTATCCAGGTACGACAAGAAGGTCTGTGTGTGGGTCAGAGTTTTGAAACATTTCCAATGAAATTCTAAATCTTCTGCGTCATGCAGCCTAAACGCATAAGAAGGTACGCAAGACATTCTAAATACTATGTACTTGGTGTACATTGATTGCACCATAACTCACCATACTCGAACTATGCGCAATCGATAAAATTCTCCATTTATCCGATTTATGCTCTCCTCTAACAGAAGAGGTAATGCAGGGTTTTAAACTTGACACAATTACATTGAGTGGTCAAAAATTAATATAAATATGACACAAGATTACAAATTAGCTTTCCAAATGAGATTGAAGTGCCTCAGATTAGCATACTTAGAAATACACTAAAATTCCTTGCCTGTTTCAACCTCAAAGTAAACAATTTTACTATCACCTTTCATCAACCTTGTGCAAAGAACTATGTTATTTTGAATAATATTTTTACTCACCATCCACGTTTTTAATTTTTCAAAAATTTCTTACTCAAAATTTCAGGAGTAAATATTTTATGCTAAAGCTTCAGGAACATTAAATGCGCTACTCACGGTCGCCATTCCAGTGCAAGCTTGAAATGGAAAAATTGTACGATTAGTCGTAGGTAAATATTTAGTATATTAAGGTAGGAGCTTCCTTAATATTAGTCAAGCCTGTAATTACCACCATGAGGGACATAAGAAATGATTTACAAAGTTCTTATTCCATAAGTAATTCGCTGGGAAAAATCCCCTAACGTAGGTTGTGCGTCACGTGATACTATCAATACATTTAGATAATAGAAAAAATGATTTATTTTTGTTAAGATAAAAACACTGTTTTAAAAAGAAAATCCACCATGGTAGTAACGTGCCTGAAATAAAGAACACTGAATATATTCGATGCCCTCGTCCAAGCCCAGCACTCACCTTCAAAAGTAGAAAAATTATTAACGGGAGAGTTATTTGGGCTGTCATTTTATTTAATATCGAGTGTGACATAGAAAGAGTTACATAATTTTCTGAATTTGTTTTATAGCAAATAATACTGACAAAAGAAATCGCCCTTGGAAATATCTAACAAGGAGACAAAATCAGAGATGAGGATTTGTGATTACATTAGATAAAATTAAATAGCACTACGTGAGATGAGAGAAGATTACACGACGTTACGAGAGCTAAAACAAGATTACATGACACAATGTGAGCTGAAGTTATAAGTATGAACCATGCATTGAAAAGTACGACGTACGCTAACATAATAAGGATGACACATGCACCGAAAAGTACGACGTACGCTAACATAATAAGGATGACACATGCACTGAAAAGTACGACGGACGCTAACATAATAAGGATGACTCATGCACTGAAAAGTACGACGTACGCTAACATAATAAGGATGACACATGCACTGAAAAGTACGACGTACGCTAACATAATCAGGATGACTCATGCACTGAAAAGTACGACGTACGCTAACATAATAAGGATGACTCATGCACTGAAAAGTACGACGTACGCTAACATAATAAGTATGAACCATGCACTGAAAAGTACGACGTACGCTAACATAATAAGGATGACACATGCACTGAAAAGTACGACGTACGCTAACATAATAAGGATGACTCATGCACTGAAAAGTACGACGTACGCTAACATAATAAGGATGACTCATGCACT
>JACJUY010001875.1:57190-84673 GCA_014220935.1 Platorchestia sp. MABIK | reverse complement strand
TGCATTTCCCTACTGTATGTCGAGTCCCACCTGGTCAGTTTGTGGTTGAGCACATCAGAGTTGCCTCCCTTGATTGCTTTCTGTAGGGGATGGTCCTTCCCCCAGACTTTGTTCTTGAACACCTTAGCGTGAGACTTGACGGCCCGAGGAGGCCCTTCTTCTGCTATCGCATGGGATGACGAATCCAAGTTGGGAGCCCGAATTTTGACGTCAAAACTGAGGGGATGCCGAAGTGAAATTGCGGGCGGAGTGGTGGGAGGAAGGCAGGGTGAAGTGAGGGGAGTGCTGGCATTCTGGGGCACTATTGAGGAGCGATGGGGAGATGAACCATGGCTAAAAGTTGAGACGTTAGAAACATTCGTAGACGACGCGTAGACTGGAATAAACGGACTCTTCACTTGGTCGTCTGAAAAAGAAACCAGTGCAGTTTGAACGACACAAAACATTTGAGACCATAGCATGCAAGACTTGGATCACGAAATGATATATTCATGATACATGCGTGCCTTCATCAGCGTCAATTCTGAGACACAAGAGAGAAATGTAGTAAATCATACGAATTACAAGATGTATATAGCCTTTTTTTGGAGTAAAATGACCTGATAATGTAGACTCGAGTCTTTGGCTTAGAAAACAAAGAAAGTCTTCGGTAAAGAAACAAAATGAACTGTATTGATTCGTCTGTTGTAGCGAAAGTACGTGTTTATGAGTACACTAAACATAGTTGAGAAGTTTTGACATTACAGCCAATTCCTGTTTGGCCATAGAATTTAAACAAATGGAAATTGTATTTGTCGACAAAAATTTGTTTACTTAGACGTTTTAAAGTATCAAATTCGACTAAGTTAGCGCATTGCCTTCAGAATCAGCTTCAACGGCTGAAACGATCTTCAAATGATCTTCCACAGCTGACACTACAGAAGTGGTGAGATAAATAAATGACACAAGGAACAACCTTCGTCAAAGGGCGAGTGATTTCACACCCAAGTACTCAAGTTTTTACAATCAACGCAACATTATGAATGTCTGAAGTGCGTGTGAGATCAGCACGCACGGTGCAAATATCATAGACCAAGAGAAGATGAAGGAGAAGAATTCCACACTTTTCTTATCGATCAATCCGGATAATCAAAGACTAAAAAAAAATTAAGAAACGATGCTTTACCTTCAACGCAGTAATAGATGTACTCGAAGGGAGTGTAGTTGTGAATTTCGTCGGCGAGGTTGGGCGAGACTGAGATGTGTTTATCCATGGCCCGACACGCCAGTCCGGGGTACTCCTTGATGAGGAGCGCATAAGTGTCGCAAGGCTCCACGGCGTCGTGGACACTTTCTCCTTCCTTCCTGTTGTCCACCGGCCAGCGTACGTTGCTGCAGAAACGTCCGTTTAGTGCCACTTCGCACCACGTGCTTTCGATCACAGCCATCAGCAGTTCCCTGTAATACATTGTAGTCACAATACATTGATTGATAATGCATAATGATGACATACTTTTATGAGTCGGTTTTGTGAGTCACAAAATTGCGTCGGTTGTGTGACAGATTTTTCTCAGTTAAGAACACGATTTGAATGTTATGTACATTTATTCTGCAAAACAATTGCATCAATACAAGCCATGCCAAACTCGTCTGAATGCAGTTGCTCATCGCCAATAACTAATATAGGTCCAAGGGAAATTCAATTTGTAAATTTGACACTCACGTTTCTCCAGTTCTGATTTTCTCTTTAAAATATCGGTGCAGGCGGCAGGCGAAGAACTCGTCATAATCTCCCATGTCCATTTCATGGAGCAGATAACGGAAAAGGTCGTAGTGTTTACCTCTGACAGTTTTATCGATAGCGTAAAGGTTGTCATCATCGCGCAGAACCAGACACCTCTTCGACCCTCCATCAACCTGAATAGAAAGACAAGACAGAAGGACGTGAATCACAGAAGGTCAGAAATTAACTACACACTTATCTAAAAACAAACGATAATGATACGGCCAGTCATGAAATTTCTATTTTGATTGAATATAAGTTGACAAAAAGTCATCGTTGGTTGGACAAATATTTATCATTAGAACAGCGAAGTTTGTTGTCAATCCCAAAACTTACTTTCAACTCAGCAAGGATAGTTCGACAGCACTCGATATGGCCTGCCTCAGCGGCGAGGTGCAACGGAAGAGGCTGCATCTTGATCAGGTCTTTCATCTCAGCCGGCCTGAGGGCCCTCAGAAGCTTCTTCAGACACACGTCATGGCCTGCTTTGGCCGCCATGTGGACAGCCGTGAGCCCTTTATTGTCTTGCCTTAAAATTTTAGGACCTTTGCAAAGAAGTGGTCGAATCATCTCCAGGTTACCAGACTTCGCTGCCAAGTGCAGAGGCGTCTCTCCATTTTTGTTGGGCGAATCGACGATCTCGTGCGAAGCTTGCAACAGTTCTCTGCAAACAGCTAAACGTTCTTCCTCGTGGGTTCGTGTGCTAGCGCTTGCTTGACTTGCAATGAGATGCAAGGGATACTCATCATCCTTGTTTTTGATGTGCTTGAGTGCCTTCTTCTCCAGGAGCAATTGGGTTGTTTTGTGGCTACCTTTACCCGTTGAAAGATGCAATAATGTGTTGTTGTTCTCTTCCGGGAACTGATGGTTGATATAAGATGAAAATATCGGTTCGGATAACATAATATTGAGGCAACTGTACGAGTTTTTTTTCGTGGCCAATTTCAGCAGTTCTTGAACAACTTTAGGCGATAGGAAGCTCATTGATTTCTCTAGCAGGTACGAGAAGCACCCGTCGCTATTACTCAGTATTGAACAATGTAGCGGCGTGTGCCCGTTCTTAGCTACCATAAATGGATCTGCTTTTTGATCTTCAATGAGGTGTTGCACGAGCGATAGATAGCCTTTCTTAGCAGCCAAATGTAGAGCAGTAGAATGCTCTTTGTCGATTTGATTAGGATTGGTTCCGATAAGAGCTCGGCAACAGGCAGAGAAACCTTTCGTCGCAGCTAGCATGAGAGCCGTGAAGTTCAATCCGGTGGTGCAGTTCAAGTAATTCGACCTCTGATCGTCAGGAATGTAGCTCAACAACAGCTGGACGCACTGCTCAGAGCCACTATCGGCCGCATAATGCAGAGGAGTAAAGGAACGATGAGTTTTCACTTCGGGTTTGCCTCCATTTTCGAGGAGCAAACGCAAGATGTCATCCCGTTTCTCCCTTGCTGCGATGTGGACGGGCGTTAAATGTTGCGCGTTTTTCATGTTGATAACACCTTCAGTGATGTGCTGCATTGCAAACGAACAAATATCGTACTGATGACTCTTGACGATGCAGTGCAGAGGTGTGTTGCCCCCGCTGTCTTTTTGGGCGAGCGAGCGAGGGCTTGCATGCATCAGAGCGCAGCTGCACTGAACATTTTTGTTATCGATTGCGCAGTGCAAAGCCGTCTTGCCTTCATCGTTTCTCAGAAACAGAGTTTCGTGATCAATTACCTCTAAAAGTATGTTCACAATATCCTGATTGTTCTGACACACTGCTTTGTGCAACAGCAAGTGCTTTTGTATTTCCTTGTTAATGTCGTTAGCAAGGGAAGATTTAACTAGAGTTTGGAGGGACTGTGCGTTAGCTGTCTCCACAGCCTCGAGCAGGGAAGCTTTTGGTAGATCTGCTGCAATCCTGGAATTAAATGTAATCAAGTTAGAGCACTAAATTATTAATTTCATGCTATAAAAAATGACATCAAATTTCTCTGTGAAGAAAAGGATGGATATTAAATGTCTCGAGTATAAGTGTCTTATACATATACATACATCATAAGAAGAACGTGAGAGCCTCATGCGTTAGTACCAAATTTCAGTGTGACGACGAGTATTTGCTAAAAATACGATGATCTTCCAGAGATATTTTAGTAGAAGACCAATAATATACCACACAAAATAAATGTTTAGCATCAACCGCTAATGGTAATCCAAAATGAAATTTAATTTTTAGAAAATGTCAGCACTGAGAAATTTTAAAGAAGCACACCAATGCTGAAAAACTTTCTCTCTCTGATACATGAGTAAATGTGAAGGCAAGATGTGAGCAGCAGCCTGCCCTGCATGACAGGCTTTCCCAATCGAAAGAATTCATTGCGTGTCCTAGGCCGTCTGTGCGACTGAGAGAATTCATTAATGAAGCGTTTATGGTTAACAGGAGGAAAGCAAAAAGCAATGAAATCCTGATAATCTAGACTGAACACCGGCAAGCAAGTGTGCACTTCGGAAACTGAAGGATATACAAATTGAGGAAGCAGAATTTTGTGGTTCTCTAGAAATATCAAATGCCAGGCATAGTTATTTGCTTCCCCTGAAATATCTCAACTGATCTTTGGATTAGATATAAAGAACAAGGAATTGAAAGAAAGTGTTATGTTTTTCCAGTATTGGAAATCCATGTAGTAATAAATATTGAAGTAGATAAGAAGTCGGAGGAAATGCAAATGAGTTTTAAGCTTTTTTACCATTGAAAATCCATGAAGGATTGAGAGAGAAATGCATATGCATTTCGAAAAACACATCCTGCACTGTCAGTCTTTGGCAATAGCGTTGCCAACGGGAAATACCAGTTGTTGATGTTATAAATAAAGTGTATGATTATGTAAAGCCTATGCAGCACCATTTTTTGCCAATTATTTGCTCGATTAATAATGGAACGCAAATGACAGAGCAAAGTTAAAGCACATTTCAAAATAAGCCCCTCGATCGTTAACAAATTCTTGTCATTCCTGAACCCTCATGCTAATAGTTGTTGCTTAATTTTGTGCACACAAATTGAGCTCTAGCCTCACGACATATTACATGCGACGACTAAACTGAAGAAACTCACGCGCTCAATCTGAAGTAGGAGGCAAATTTATTGCCTGTGAGGGTCGTCATCTCTGTTCCTCTGCTGGGGTCCGTAGACGGCGCAGGAACTATTGTGGAGTCTGCAAAATTCAGATACGTAAAAGGTTTGATTAGCGCAAAATGAGTATCAGATCCCACACGGTCAGAGACATTCGTATTTTAATTAACGCAAAGCTATCCTATGATCAAAGAATTATGCTATACAGTATTGGCCAATATTTACATTGGACGATACCGATATGAATTAAGATAAGAGTAGAATAGACAGAGAGCAATCCGCGTTCGCGCAAGCGAGCGCTAAGGTGCGTCCAACTAGAGCCATGTCACACGAATATCATCGCGTGGGAGAGATCTATTAACATTTGGTGGCAATATCAATGCTTGCGAGAGTAATATTATAGTCTTTAATAAAAATCAATTTATTATGTCCTAATGCCCTGGTAACATAAAATGCTCGCTGTCGAAAACGAATGAAACTTATGTGTCTAGAGAAGATGATTTCAACGTAAGAAAGGAGCATAAAAAGCGAAAGGTAAATTGGTTTTAAATGAGATATTAAATGATATTTTGAAACTTATGTTAGAGCATGAGATACTATACTTTAAATTTACGTTAAAGCGTTCAGTTAATTAGGAGAGTTGAAGTGTCAGGACCGGGTGGTGCGATCGAGGTCCTTTGGCAGCGTTCCAAGCCTACGGGCACGCGAACGTTCGCCAGCGCATGAGGTTCACTATGTCAGAACGTACTCCAGCGTCAGAAAGAAGTCGGAGGAATGTTAATAGAACGTTCGTTCACTTAGCTAAATGCACAACATACACAGAAGTGCTGAAGTAAATATGAGTGATAAAGTAAGTGATGAAAAAATATTACCCTGCCACGTGACTTAAAAAATGAAGTTTTCAAACAAGGGTTAAATTAAAGTTGTACGCGGACATCTCAGTTGCCGAAGACAAATAAGAGAAGCCCGATTTATTTCGAAACCTTCCTCCAAGGATTCATCACTAAGGATAAGCCCCGCTTTCACTTCAGGAAGTCGGAGTAGTGGCATGCATTTGGTGCCAGCACTCGCCATGCTAAGACAGGCATCACGTAAGAAGACAACGCACACAACAACACGTGTTTTGCTGCTCAAATTCAAGCACAGAAAACGAAAAATTTGAATAAGTTTACGCATAACCCCAGTCTAACTTTTCCGCCGGAGCATGCATGTTTTTCGCCGCCCAAGCGATTTAGTTACTTGGTTGGCGAAAAACATGCATGCAGGCGGCGAAAAAGTTTGACTGGGACGCTTACAGAGCCGAACAAAGGGGTATTATTGGTGCGAAAATATCATTGGTTGTAATCTAAGACTCTTATGACCTGCTTAATCATCATGACTCTACGATGAGAGGCAAAGTATGAAACGGCATCATGTTAACTTCACCAATAAATTAGGTGTCAAAAATGTATAACAAATTTTAATGACATGCGTTTGAAATTACTAAGCATCTAATATTAATATTTTCTTCAATTTTCTCGGTTTTTATTTAATGGATAATTTTCAGCAGCGTAGACTACGAGCTTTAATCGGCAGGAGTTAAGATGATATTTACAACTAAATTTTACGCTGAAATCATTATATCCCAATTATTAGAAACACTATTGAGAAGAATGCATGCATCGTTCCTTCAATGGAGCAATACAACAATAATGGTTAAATTTATATGAAATTTTTAAATATTAAGTATGCCTCCTCATGCCTAAAATAATTCACAAGAAGCGGCAAATTACATCTTGTAACTTAATGGTGGAAAAAATACTCACTGCTTGATGATTTTTGAAACAGTCTCATGGTGGCAGAAGCCTTGCGTACAGCTGGACAGAAGAAATATGAGACAATAAAACTTTATGAAAAAAATAAAATCTGAAAATGTAAATAATACTGCGAGTTCACAAATTAAAATTAAGCATATCATTTTGAAAAAAATAAAACGAAACTTTTAACAAAATATAATTAGTAATTTATGGTAGAACACGAATCATGAGAAAAATAATAATTTCCCCATCGAGCATGAAGATGAAAAATGTTGAATATGATGAAAAAGATTGCATTGAGAAAATATTATCATGTAAAAGAGAGTGGATATAAAACGAATCAATTACGTACCAGAAAACGAAATATGGATGTAAATTGTGAATACATGTATGAAAATAAAGTTGGGGAGAGATTTTAAGAGACTTATTTTAGCTTTCTGCCAATACTAGTCACAAAATCGAGTTCAAATTCATAATCCAAAAACTACGTGAGTCTCTCCAACACAGCCAACTTTATCAACTAAAGACCCCATCATAACAGAGGCACCTGAAAGTATTTTGAATTTTCCCAAATTGGCTTTTTGTTGGAATTTCGTTCTTTGTACAGCACTTCAATGGTGTCTGAAAAATTCGATAACAGTCCAGTTTTCAAATCCTTCAAATGGAAGTCGAAGATAATTTTTTTAGCTCAATAACTGGACAGGATTAGAGATTGCATCAATTATTTCTACAATTTATAATAGAAAAGCGTGCAGTAGCCTACTTTGATATTAAACATTCTTCTTGAAATAGATTTTAAAATTATCGTATGTTCAGTACCTCCTACCGATGTTGTGCAGTTGTCCTATTACGACACATGATGTAATCCTTGACTAACTTTCCAAGCATTGTTTTAACATCTTAAAATGATGCTTTGTTGTTCCCGCTCAAATATGCACAACATAATCGGACACTTATACGTGTCCATGTGGATTTTCTACGCACTTATGCAACGCGTACGTTATCACAAATTGTAACTCCTGACAAATACTTATTTTCTTGTTTTTACGATCAGCGAACCCTGTACATTAATAAATCATGTACACAAATAGTTTGCAACAACCTTTCAGTTTTATAATCGATCATGCTGGTAGTATGGAATTCGCCCAATTATCATACATCTGCCACATGTTTCTCATAAACAGCACGTACCCTTATAAAAAACGTTCTCCCTCGCGATCAAATATATACCGAGCTTAGATACATACCTAACACTTATCAGCAACTGTTCTAGGACTGATTTTGACTATTGTATACTCAAATATGGAAAAGCTTGACGTCATGGCAGTGTAGAATCGCAGCAACTTCAGTTATCAATCATAGCACAACAGCGTTCTTTCCAGTGGGCGGTTGCAGAATACAATTTCTTTGAACTCAAGTACCCAACACTGGCATATTGACATCGCAATAAAGTTGGAGCTGTGGGTGCGCCTCCCTTTAGAGGTAGGCTACATTATTAAACGATTCGCATTAAGGTTTCTCCTTGTGTGCATCCTAGTAACTCTCTGATAACAGTCTCTAGAAACTTGCTTTTTATACATAGGTAAACAGCCTTTATTGCAGATTACGCTGAGCAACCAATTTCAGGTTCAAAAATAGTACAAGTTACGTAAAACCTGTTTCGGGATTAGTAAAAAAAGTCCTTATTATTTGTAACTCTTTTACACTCCTTATCCACCGTTGCAGAATTTTTGAGTATGTGAAATGACTTGTACGTTCAATATTTTTAAGATGTCATACAGTTAAGACATGACTTCAGTGACGAGCTTGCCTTAACAACTGAAGTGACTTAAAAAATTACATAAATTTGACTGAAAACTAAAGCTGTTCATATCACACGGGAAAAACTGTAACTCATTGCAAAATGACATATCTAAGCACTCGAGCATTCTTCTATTCAGTTTCATCGAAATTGAATTACTTTATCAAATTTTGCACTTTATTGAATTTTGCTTTATCAGCTATCAAATCTTTGCTTTGTCAAATTATCCTGTCAAATTTTTCTTTAAATTTTGCATTCTTCAATTCAGTTTCATCGAAATTGAATTGCTAGTCAAATTTTTGAACGCTAGGTGAAATACATAACTTGATACTTATTCCTGCAAAATACACGTTCTAAACAAATTCTTTGTGTGGGTACTCGACTCTTTGCTTCATTGGAATACAAATTATTTTCGGGGAATCCAATTACAGTCCAATAGGGATTTAAAACTCAAAAGCTATAATTTCATAGAAAAAAATCATCCTTCCTGTGTATGAAGACAGGAAGGTTGATTGAAACTGAAAGTTCTTACGTCAGGCATGCAAGACCCGAGAGCATCCCGTCCGTCCGGCACGTCGTGACCGTGACGTCACGCTCTGAGGCTCATCCAATGCTCTCATTGTTGCTGCACTTATACATACTTTAACGCCTTAAAAAAAGATGCGTTTTTATTTTTCTCCTCGCAACAAATAAATTCGCCTTCAGAGAAATTACGTTTTTATTCTGCTCTTTGCAATAAATAAATTCGCCTTCATAGAAATTGCATTTTTATTTTGCTTTTTTCAACAAATAAATTCGCTTTCAAAGAAATTACGTTTTCATTTTGTTCTTTGCAACAAATAAATTCAATCTTGCTCGCTCGGTCACAGAATCGCAGGCCGCAACCAGGTGAATATCTAAGACACGCAAGATTTGTTTTATCAAGGCTGTTGAGCTCATCAGATTACGGAACTGGGGTTCTAAATAATGGTCAGTGCATTAAAGTATTTCTATTGTTACAATTAAGTCAACTTCAGTAGTCGTGTTATAGGCTTACATTGTCCTGTTCATAGTGGCTTACCTGAACTTCTGCTAAAAATTGTGGTTCTCAGCGATCACCTTTAATGAAAATAATTCTGAAGTCAAATTTATAGCAGAATAACTTGTATATTATTACCACACAAAACATGAAGTGTTCGTTATTTCTTTTCAGTATTTCTTACCCAAACTGCATTAATAATAAGTGAATTTTAGCGTATGGTGTAAAGCCAGTTCAAACATCGAAAAAACTTGAACTGTCTCATGGGAGTATTTCTTACGCAGAACATTCTGAGGTAGATTCATGAAATTTTTATGCTTTGCACTCGTTCGTAAATAATTACTTTAAGAATAAACCTTTGGAAAGAGAAATTGATTCCTGTTCATCACATTCCCCGAATGAACTGTTGGACATCCCGTTGATAGAAGTTCTCGCCTAGAACGCCGTTACGGTGTTGTCTCTCCATGACTTAAAGCATGATGCAACGTAACTTAGAATGACTCACGACTGAGACCTACCTTACATCCTTAACCGAGAGTTTACTTAAAACGATAAGCTTCTTACGTCAACATGAATAAGGACGAGAGAGCTCACAGAACTCATCAGTTCGCAAAGTTCTTTCAAGATTTACTAAGCTACACGGCCAATGTTCACACGACGGTAACCAAGACACAATAACCCCTACAGAGGAAATGGCTGAGCTTCTGTACTCTTCTTGCTTGCCGGTAGAGCCGTCGGGGACGTTGTCCTAACATTTGCAACACGGGCCAGATCAGGCCTGACGTCATCTCGCACGCCGAACGTACGTATACCGTTGACAACAGGCATCCTACGTACGTATACCGTTGACAACAGGCATCCTACGTAAGTATACCGTTGACAAAAGGCATCCAACGTACAAATACCGTTGACAACAGGCATCCTACGTACGTCCACTGTTGACAACAGACATCCAACGTACGGCATCCTCATAGAATGAACCTTCAACAATGACAAATAAAATGATTTACTCATCAGCCGGTCACTTGAAGAGGTAATTTAAGTTGCTTGGTAAAGTGCTTCTTTTCATGAAAAAAGGCGCGAGAGACGTAACTTCTGTTTTATTTCGAAAAAGTATTTCAGAAATCAAAGTTGTGTTTAGTCATTATTTGTAAAACTTAAACGATGACATAATGTGATCAGCCAGGTACGAATTACATTAACTTAACTAATTTTTTGAAACAGGACTTGGAATTATTCAAGGCATGGGCACACGTTCTCATGATATTGATTTGTTTGATCAAACATCAAACTAATGGTATATGTTGTCGGAAGAACAAATTTGTTGAATTAAAATGATCTTGTTAGTTTCAATCCACAACAAACTTGAATATACGTTTACATTTTGGAAAAAAAAATTAGATCCAAAGCATCAATAAAGCGGCTTGATACTAACACAATAATCGCTTTAAAATATATTAAATGAAAAATCTACCACAGAAAAAAAACATTAACGATGATTCATGGTAGCTTAAATACTCCAAGAAGAAACAACGGACGGAAAGAATGTGACCCGGAAACGAAATACGACATGAAAACAAACATTTCTTCTAAGATACAGATGCTAGAACTTGCGTGATGCAATCCTGTATAAATAGTTGCTACGTGCGTACAAACGAACAGGCTACACAGGAAGCATGCGCATGTGCTCAGCTACAGATAAAGTAGGAAATTCATTCAGTTTCTACAGAACGCCATGGTTTATGAGCAGGATGATAGACGCCAGAAGAATGAATTTAGCTCTGAATGAACGCCAAGTTACCGGTAGTGGTCAATTTTTTCCGTCACTGGGGCTGCGTGGAGAGGATGGGCAGTTATGTTAGACACTCAGAACAAGGGAATAACACTTGCAAACTACAAAAGTGAGTTCGTTTACCGGTACAGCAAACTGCTGCAGAAGTTATCGCTCTGTTGCACTTCCACGAGGTGTCATTAGGCGTACTACAGTGAGAGATTCGCTGAGTTACGCAAGTGTCACACACCCCCTCAGCAACACAGCCAGCTGGCAACTGAGTTCAGCTGCGGTTGCTGCCTGTGGTGCAGACTGGTGCCATTCCTTGGTGGTGCATCACTGATGCGCCAGCTTTGAAAAGAGGAGATAGAAAGAAAGAAAAAAGAAAGAATGAAAAAAAAGGATGATAGAAAAATAAATGAAAGACAGAAAACCGTTTATTTCTGAAAAAGTTGATACAAGAAATATACTACAACACATTGTTTTTAAAATCTCATAATGTAGAGGTCCTTAATTGATTGACAAACCATACGAGGTGTACGAAGACAGCGGCTCATGAAGCATCTTGAGCCGCAGCACCTGCAGAGAGCGTATCACTGGAGTGGCAATCATCACCACAATAATTCGTGATCAATTTTAGTTTATAAAGCGTACTTCATACAATCTCCCACGTTGAAACTCGCAGTTTTCTTCGAAGTTATTTGAAAAATAAATGTGTTTTCGTTAGGCTGAGAAGGTTCATCCCCTTGGGAGGAGCAGATTAGTTTCCTTGTGTTTTTCGTTTTGGGAAAAAACAGTCTTTGTTTGATTCTTTTCTTCATTCCGATAAAAAAAATCACATCATGGTGCAATTCCCAGAAGAATGCTCTATTAATCTTCGTACAGAGTAGGCGTTAACCTTATCAAGCACTTACAAAGATAAGGGTTTGCACTCATTAATATTCAAGATTGGAGCGTTATTTTGATATTTCGGATTTGACCTCCTCGTCCACTCTACGCATGTCTCAGATCTAGTGAGTGAGTTCACTCGTTTCGCTTTTTAAAAAATAATTTTTTTGTCTGCTGTAGACGCTGGGTTGAACTTCAACGCTGAGTTGTAGCCAGCCGAAAATTTCATGGGGGCAAGAATCCTCGTCAAATAATTCCGGGGTACCAGACATTAACTACCAGCAATCTCTTTATTCTTTTACTTAAAACAGCGACTGAAACTGGCCCCCAGCTCAATATTTCGGCGGGACCATGGTTCCCGTGGCCCCCCGCCCCTTGGCTCCGCCATTGGTTGTAGCGCAATACTCACACATAGCGCTCAGTGCAGGCTGGTTTGTAATACACGTAGATGCCCTGTAAGTAGCTAAACTTATTCGTGTGCCAAAATATACATGATGTCCCTCTACTCCAGAGGTATATCTTGTGGTGAAGAAGAGATAATGATTAGAAAGTGCATGAGTTATCTGCAAGGGTTTCGATGCGTCACAGTTTTTACACATGTTTTTTTACGCGTGGGCGTTGTGTCGCACCAAATAGACCAGTGTTATTCACTAATTGTTTTTGTTTTTCACTAATTTTCTGTTGTTCACCAATTTTTTGTTATTCACTAATATTTTGGAATTCAGTAATTTTTTGTTATTAACTAAATTTTTGTTATTCACTAATTTTCTGTTTTTCACTAATTTTTTGTTATTAACCAATTTTTTGTTATTCACTAATTTTTGAAAGACAGCCACTTCGGTTAAACGCATTGATTGAGAGAACCGCAGCTACTGCAAGTTAGCGTACATTATATAAATTATACATGAATTAATTAATGAATTAATACATATTTTTCGAGAGCCGTGAATTGAGTGATCGTGAGCCGCGCAATGAATATCACAGCAAAAGACAATCAGTCGTACCCTACATTCGTGAAGCAAGATCTCGTGTTGTAGTCAATGATGGCTAGAGAAAGCAATTTCGCTTTTTTTGTTTCCCATTTGCAGTATGTTGACTAGAACCCTAAGCCAAGCGCAATCCTGATTTAATTTTTTTTGTATCTCTCGCAAAACTTTATTCCTCTTGGAATTCTTTGAGAAACGAGCGATTAAAGTGATACACTAATGGTAATTTTGGAGAGAAAATCTCGTCATATATTCGTTCGTTTAAACTTAATTGGCGATTAGGGCTCATACCTTCATGTATTGAATTCTGTATGGAAACTTAAAATGTTTGAAAATTGTTAGAATATCTTGTGAATTTGTCCTTGTATTTGTTGAATGAACAAAATAAGACTTTGACGTCTAAGTTACTAGTACCAAAATGTCCTTGCGGTCAAGAAGCAATCGGACTGTTTGCACACACTGACTATCTAAGACAATGATTTTGTAAAAAATAGAAACTTCGTGGCAGATAGATACTCCAACTCAGACTGTAAACCAAGTTCATCTTAATGAATTAGTTTTTATGCGTGGGAAAAACTGACTTGAAAGCATTGATCTTGCCGAAATTAAGCAGAATAAATTGAAAATTGCAAATTTTGAAGGGAGCGTTTAAGAAGCCAAGCTAATTTACTGTTTCTTCATTTTTTATGCTAAGAAAACGTAGCTGTGGAAATATTTGTAATACAGCATGTCTCACAAAATCCCGAACCGAGTATTTATTTTCCCGTATCAGTAATGCCGTCATAATCAGTAATACCTTTTCTATAGGTTAATTTTAAAGGAAAATTTTGCCAGATATTAAAATGCTTATGGTATTCTTATGATTGTATTACTGATACGGGAAAATAAAAAACCGGCTCGGGTTTTTGTAGGATATACTGTGAATCATTTGTTTGCTTTGAGTTAGTAATGCCAAGAACATAGCGATCTCTCTGTCCACTGCTACAAAATAGGCTGCGCTTTTTACATTGTCGTTCACTGAACATATCGCAGACGACATGGACAATTCCATGAGTAATTATATTCACATTTTTATTCATCCTGACAGATATATGTAATACTTGTATCCAGGAAAATGAGTGATCTTATCTTGAGGTTCTGTTGAGTAAGATCACTCATTTTGAGTAAGATCACTCAATGAGTGAGGTGCTGTTCCATAAACGGTGCTATACTCGAGATGTGATTTCAAGTTTTGTTTAGTGTATACTGAAATGCATTTTCTAAATATTGTTTTTGAAAAGATGGATTCTGGGTAACTATACAAATATTCAAGCAGATCGTAACTCACGTGTTTCGTAATGCGAGGAGATTTTACATGGAATTTCTAAAATCCCCTAGTTCTCAAGGTGGGCCAAAAATATCATTAATGTACTTAAAAGAAATTAATTTTTTGGTTAAAATAAAAAATGGTGCTTAATTTGTTGAACTCATTTCTTTTCGAATTTTAGGAAAATAGGATAGTAATAAATAAGACATCTTCACTCATGTTACAGACTTGCTGGCTTGCAGATGATTCACTGATAGGGAACAAAAATTGAGATGCAAGTGATTTTTTTTAAATATTTGCATATCATATTTATATGCAAACATCATGTTTTATCATATCATATTTGCAAAAGTTATTTTAACTAGTAAATTAATAATAACTTTTGTATCAGCTCGAGGGAACTTTGTTACTAAGCCCTAATCACTGGAGACCCCATGGACTCGAGATTAACTTGCCAGTCACTCAGAAAACAAATTTAAATTCGCCTGCATTTAGGCTGGAGAATTTCGTCGGCTAACTTTTCTTAAGGAAAATATAATGAATCACTTCTGTGAACGGAAGCAATTAGCGTATGAAAGTAATACAAAGGTGCAGTTACATTATTTATTATTAAATTTGATCATCCATGCATTTTTGACATCAGAATCAAGTTCTTAATGAATGTGATACCGAGGTTTTTAGTCATCTAATTTTAATATTTATTTGATGGCTTTTTGGATTATAATAAACGTGTTTGATTATTTACCAAAATGCAATACTAATGAAGATGACCTGAACAATAATTGTAGCTTCGTAATCCTCAGAAGTGAAAGTTACAGGTTTTCACTCTTACATTCTGTGAAATTCTCTTATTTTCATCAAAATAATTTTCTTCACACAAGTGCACAATTATTTTTCTTTTATATCTACACTCTTGCAATTCTCATGAGCTAAAGCATTTAATTTCACACGTGGATAGAGTAATGAAATCTTCCATAACTTGTCTTGAAACTTGATAAAAACTGCTGCAGCTAATGAAAATTTTTGAACCAAAGTTTCATGAAAAAATTTTGACAAAATGTCGCTCGACTGTAAATATTTTTTCGCAAAAAAAAGACTTGGGCCTTTTAAGATCATTGAAGCCTATTAAAGCAGCGCAAGAAACTATTCCTCGAATTTAAAATTAAACTGCAAGGTATTTGATAAATGAATTATTCAATCTGTTGTCTTGTTACATTTTACGACAGTTCTAATTCATCACATTAATAAAAAATTATTAAGTGCTGCAAGATTGTATTGCTCCACTTCAATTTCGTTCACATGGTGTTAACAAAGTCAAATCGTAGCTCACAATGAGCCTTGTGCATGGTATAATCTTACATATAATAATAATACATAATAATAGCCTTAAGTACTATAATATATAGTACCTAATAGCCTTATAACTAGCAAAGTGTTTGTGCAAACCAAGAGGTGAGTGATTGCATTTATTCTTCACACCACGTAACTAATGTGGCGTTAGAGAAGATAGATTTGATGGTTTTAAGTTCGAACCTATAACGCCTAATTTCAGGACAAAAAGTGCAATTTCACTGCCACATCGTATTTATGGGACTGAACATGACAGCAGTAAGGGATGTTCAGACGAGCCGTTATTGCGAAAACATCGTCCGCGACGGTTTGTTTCTTTTAGATAAATGTAAAGCGCGGTCATTCCAGCGTTAGCAAATGTGCTGCATGCTGCAAATTTGCTTACAAATGTGCTGCAAATTTGCTTTTTTACGCTCGAAAAGAAGAGCGAACAGCAAGAAATTAAGCCGGCAACAAAAAGCGAGCTAATTTGACGCATGTGACACCAACAAGAAACGTTTACGAATTGGCTCTAAGGATGATTCATGAGCAGCAATTTCAGTTCACGTCTTAGTTTTGAAGATATAGATTTGCAATGAGTAATGAAGCAACGATAGTAATTTAGTGCTTTCGGTGTAGCCCATGCATGGCTCCCTCTACATCTCAGATAAACGAAGCTTCAAATTGGATGGACGCACTTCGGAATGCCGCAACACCTAAATCAACATTGACTCAAGCGTTAAACAACGCTTAACCTAACAAAGAATATAGTTATTGTATTTTGTTATTTTGCATTATGTATTCACTGTCGTCTCATCAAATAAAGTCATCGTTACAATAGATAGTCTTAAAATTCTTGGCACTGAATTCCACAAACATAAGTCCATTATTTCTTAACCATCGGATATTTTAGGTAAAGAATTTAGTGACACACGCAAGCAGACCCCACGCTCTCGATGACGCAAAATACGTTTTCATTACTATTTTATTTGTTTTATTTACAGACTAGACAATTTCTTCGAGCCAATTTTGTACTTCGCTGGTGTTGTCAGCACTTTGTATTTTACTAAAATAATTACAAGGTTGCTTTCAAAAAGAGTTGTGAGGGTTTCATGAGCGTAATGTTCAGAGTTGGGTTACTTTAATGGTCGATTTCGACTTTCAATTCGTCTCTTAATGAGTCAGGGATTAAGTTTGATTTGTCTGAGACTTAAAAGAAGACCACGTGAAGCAAAGCATTTTTGAGTGAAAAAACATTATGGGCAATTATCTAAAAGCAATGAACAAGCGTTTCAAAGCAAGGTGAAT
Organism: Platorchestia sp. MABIK; assembly: GCA_014220935.1. Classification (NCBI taxonomy): domain Eukaryota; kingdom Metazoa; phylum Arthropoda; class Malacostraca; order Amphipoda; family Talitridae; genus Platorchestia; species Platorchestia sp. MABIK. The sequence continues at coordinate 67,602 of JACJUY010001875.1, read as the reverse complement.
AATAAAAAATGCTTGCTTCTGAATTCTTAATGGAAAACCTTGAACACTTTTCCATTCTCCGTTTAAATGCTAACTGAGTCAAATAATGGAAGAAGCTTATAAATGTGCGACCTTTCTCAATGTTAATCACATGTCTGTGTGCTGAAAAATTATAGACTAATTCAAAGCAAGACCGAAAACGAAAAAGGCATGAGCGTATTTAAATTGAGAGCGTATCAAACGAGCGATGAATTTACCATCGCGTAACTTATTGAAATCTCATTGAAAGCTAGCAAACTGCATAGGAAAGGACACATTATGAACCCGGGTCGAATGTTTCACGACCTTTGAAAAGCTTCTTCGCATTCTGCTCTCAAATATTTCGGCGCATTGTAGCCTCTCAAGCGGAAAGATTGAAGCGCCCTGGACAAAATATACAGGCGAAAAGGCCACCAAACTTCATTGGTGATAACATCGTAAAGTTTGATAGCGTAGAAAAATCCGTAATGGAATTCTGCGTTGAAGCTCAGCCTGCCGAGTGCTGGTCTTGAATGAAATTAAGTTGCGACGGCGGAGCAGATGGACGAGTGCACGTGAGCCAGAAAGAAAAGAAAGAAAAGTAGTTTATTTCCAAAAAAATGATGCATGGAATGCAATAGAACACATTGGACTTTGAAAATATCTTAATATAACGGACCTTAAATTCATAGACAAACCATACAAGGTGTACTAATGGACAAACCTTACGAGGTGTAATAATAGACAAACCAATACGTACCACATTATGCTTCAGATTGAAACTCAAGAGACCGCTGTTTGCGGGCTGGCACAGTGCCCGAATACCATTGTTTATGTCACAAATAGTTCAGAGAATATCGCTGTGTGTACTTTGAATCAGTCTATGACTCCAGCTCTGTCTTGAAAAGAGACTCAGGCTATCCCTTTTTCTGCGTTAAAATAATGCGCAAAATTCCACTTTGCACGCATTGAAACGAAACCAAAACCCCATATTATGTTCAAAAACATGAACACAAAAAATAGGTTACAATAATGCTCTGTATGTAAGGATTCCTAATAATATCGAACTCAGATTAGCGTCCAGCACGCTTTTCTATAGAAGTTGAGTATCACTTATTGCAAATCAGAATGCCGTTACTGGGGCCTCAGAACCTGAAAATAGTACCAAAATACGTCTAACTCTGCACGGACTGTTGACGAGTGCACACGCTTTTCAAAATACTGTTACATTGAGGCATAAGAGCGTCACATTGAGGCACAGGAGCGTCACATTGAGGCACAAGAGCGTCACATTGAGGCACAAGAGCGTCACATTGAAGCACAAGAGCGTCACATTGAAGCGCAAGACCGTCACGTTGAGGCACAAGAGCGTCACATTGAGGCACAAGAGCGTCACATTGAGGCACAAGAACATCATATTTCTGAGTTCGAAGATCTGCCAAGCACACGCCGGAATGCTAACGGTTGCTTATCGCAACTCTGCAGCGCGTGCTCTGGAATACTAATCCTCGCATAGATAACTGAGAGTCCTTTGACAAAATATTCTACTTCAATATGCGAATACTGTAAATGAAAATCTGGGAATGGTTGTGATTTTCTCAAGTACTATCGTGCAACTGACGGTACGGATTTTTTAAAAATATGTATAGTGTTTGTCAATTGAAGGACAATAGTGCATCCAAATCACTGCTTTGCAGTTTGTGCATGCATTACAAGAAAAAACTCAGAATGACGGTTGAAATATCAATAAGAAATTAAAGAAGCGCTCTTGGAAATACCGACTTGACCTCGTAAGAGTCAAGACATTACTTGTTATGCCATTACTGAACGCTGGTACAGTTCTCGATGACTGCACAATTACTAATCTATGCTGAACTATGACTGCTATCGCCTCATACTATTACTCCTTCTCATTATGGAGATGTAGCGCACTGCTGCATGCTTGAGAATGTGTTTTTGAACGTCCCTGTACGCTAGTCATATGATTGCATTTAGGATAAATCACCGCTAGTTTTACATTTGTACTTTACAGGTAGATGCATTTGACGACTGTAAAGCTCAAATGTTTAAAAATGAATTTCAGTGCGAAAATTTAATTTCGCCATCAAATTGTATTTCTGTGCGCGAACATAACGAGCGGATGAGATGTTTACCTGAAAAACTTCTGGTCCAAAAACATCGTCCCCAACGTTTCAATTTTTTTCAATTGATATAAAACGAGGCAATGCCGACCTGCGTCGATGCGCTGGGAGCTCGACTGTAAAGGTAGCATCAATACTGCGAATAGCTCGAACGATCAGCATTGGCTCGTCTTCACGAAAAGAATATCAGCTTTATAGCACTAGAAAATATTGCGAAAAAAATTTTTTGCATCGAATTTCCCTCTCGGTAAAGCTGGACTTGAAAATTCGTAAAATATTAGATACGTTCTCCCGTTTTCAGCAAACTAAATTGCTGTTTTCGTTATTGCAATTCTCTTAGATTAAGTGCGATATTAATATAAATGATTTCGTAATTTTTACCATCGAATTTTAACATTTTGAGAAAAAATCGACACTTTACTCGTGCAAGTGTATTTCTCGCAAATGGAATTCTGCACACGAAGTATAGGATACTTATAGAAAATCTACGCCAAACAGATGAATGCCATCAATTATGTATTCAAATAACGTTCAATGTTATTTTCACTTGTTCATGAAGGTTCAACCCGTTTTGAGTGGCAGTATATAGCTTGGAAAGAGGCTTCTCAGTGCTCTCGTGTACGAAACGTCCAATGTGTTCACTAGAATAAAGTCGCTTCATTGTTGGTGGTTATTAAGTTAAAATCATGTATTGAAGACGCACATGCCTAAATCAGCTTATCAATTACCAAAAGTGTAGAGAAATGTTTCTCACAGAGGAAAATAATTTCAAAGTGAATAAAGGGATAATCGGGTATGATTTTCTTTAATGATGAAATTATCGAACTCCCAATGTTGATTATGTTGCCCTTTATTACAATCTGCAAACCTGTAAACTTCATGAACCGGCTAAATTTTCGGAGTGAAAAATATTCCAAATTGGATTTTTACTGAATAATTTTTGTAACAAACAAAGTTCCTTCAGTGGGAAATAATTGCTCCTAAGGGTAAAAAAATTACAGCTATCCATTTTTCTTTTACGCCCACTCGCAACGCAAAAAAACATTTGATATCCATCGGCACGAGGAGTTTTCTGGTGCTTCGGCAAAACTGCTTCGTTTTTGGTTTGAGGAAATGCAGCCCGTTTTCCCCTGGATGTCGGCGACCTTGTTCTGGCAGTGATGCACTGGCACATGCACTCAGTAATCCCCGAGTTTGTCCTCAGGAACATTCCCTGACTTCGCCGACGTAGTTGAACCTTGGAAGAATTCTCAGGACATATTTCTCGAATGCTGAGCATTGTTGTTGTCCCTCTGAAGAGGACACTTGGGCGACCCTGGTCTCCCTTGGGACTGCCTTTGACAGCCATTCTCAGCGAGACGATCGCCTTGCTCTCACATTCTCGAGAGACCGCCGCATTGTCATCCACAAATGTTTTGAGTCCACAGCTTCGAACGGCCGAGCGAGCGGCCTCCGTACGAGGCTCTTGGCAGCTTCTGCACTGCTCTCGGTCCCACCAAAACGCTCTGTAAATGGTCAGGAACATGCTGTTGCTTTTTGTTTGTATTTCCTTGGGGCAATTGGATAAAGAAGTTACCCGACCGTGAACGTCGAAGTTCAACTGTAGCCGACAAGAACATTGTTTCTTTTTAATCTATGGTTGTTCGCCGAGTTTTGTATTTGTTTGCCAGTTCATTTTCCAATATATCAAGAATTTCTAGCCAAGGCAAATGTATGAAAGTATCGTAGTCTGATTATTAACATTCCGCAGAGCCTCCAACAGTTTCTGCGCGTAACGATCCTCTGAAAATGCTTTCACAATGTCGATCTGTTGTCTGCTGTCCGAGCGAGTACACAACAATTGCATCTCGAACACAACTGTTATGGGAGGCTGGATGCACGGCAAAGAGGTGTAGAACTCTGTTTAGTTTCTTTTTATTCAATGTATTACACCATCTCCCAATAGAGGCTGTTTTTTTTCGCAGCCTGCACAGCTTGCAATAATTCAATGAAGCTAAACATGACGAGGAAATAGGGAATTTTTCTGACCCTCTACGGGTAATGTTGAAGTTAATACTCATAAATTAAAGTGGGGTTGATCTACTAATAGAATAAATGGATCATAAACAGCAAAATTTATATTTAGCTACTAAAACGTGGCTGTGGTGAGGATTTGTGGCCAACATTATCACAAAAATTTAGCTTCTGAACACGAGTAACTTTGTGAAGGTCCACAGTACAATGAGGCGTAGAGGCCTCTACGAAACAATGAACCTTGAAATCAACCGACTGCTCTAAATTTATGTACATAGGTCCGTGGTGTTGACTATCGCAATGTAAATATCGCTTTGTCTTCATCAACATAACCAGTAAAAGCTCAAGCATCGCGCTGTCACTCGTGGAGGAAACGAACATACTCGTACATTTAATACAACAATACTAACTTGAGCGTTTACTGCCAGTGTCGTGGGTGGCGTTTTTTTAAGTTCCTGCATTGGTAATGTCTGCATTAACGCTAATTTGTTGCTCAAAATGATCTCAAGTAGAAACTTGGTTTCAGATTGGCTTTTTTTGCTAAAATTATGAAATTTAGAGCATGATAAATTTAGAGTATCATATTTATCTAAAATATGACACTAAAGACTATTCATCATCTGACAATTCTGTAGAATTGACATGATTTTGAATACCACTTCTTGCCAAATTCGATTTTTGAAAAAGTAAAATGCGATAATTTTGACGAGAAGAAAGACAAATTTGGCAAAGCTGAAGGATATGATTAGCTAGCTGCTAGTCTTGTTTACTCAGAATAACATTGTTGCAATTAACTTAATGTTTTCTCCGGTATTTTTATCTTCCGCATTAAGGTTTCAGGATAACATTCTGGAGATTAACTCAAAGAGTTTTATCAAACAAATTCGCATCTGATAATTTCTGTAGCGAGGATGAGGAAGAAACTGAAAACTCAAAGTTTAATGAAACACAAAAATTCAGACACGCGGAGGGACGGACGCAAATCTTAATATAGTAAATATATAGATTTACACGTTCAAGTGTAAATATATAGATTTACACGTTCAAGTGTAAATATAAATATAATATAATAAGTATGTACATGAATTAGCATGGCATGTGAAGTTAACGCAGTAAATTTTCCCCAGCAATTTTCACGTGTTTTCACTGCTTTTATTCGAATTGAATTTCAATGGAATCTCCATTGAATTAATGTTTTCTCTTTAATTAGCAAAAAAGAGAAAGATCAGCTCAAGGAGTTATCATTTGTCCTCTTCTTAAAGGAGCAGCATTCAAATTCATCTCTTTTTAATGAGTTATTTATATTTGCTGTTACAGTTTTCACTTAAGAAGACATAATCCTACACGAAATTCGATCACAAATCCTCTTCTTGAAAAAATGCTTCACAAATTTATTATCCCAAACACACCGAATTTAACTAGGTAAGATAGTTACGAAACTCTGTCAAAAACTCCCTTCACAATGAATACAGTTATGAGTGAGCTGGATTTGTGGAACACAGCTGTAGACAGCACCATCAAATTTCCTCCTGTATTGCTATTTAAAAAACATCCATTTGAATCCTCCTTCGCTCACTAGTTCAACATACAATATTTCGAGGACTTGAGGACTACGTTAACGCGTTGACTGCGATACGACCTACTGGTCGGTCGAGCTTAAGTTTTTTCTAATGCGAAACGATTCAAAAAGTTTTAACAATTTTTGGGTCATTTGAAAAAGTTATAACAATCTTTTAAAATTATTGGTATTCAACGGACACAATTAATGTTTGGTGTTTATGAAATTTCTAGCTACTTTTGACTTTAAATTTGAGTTGAATACTGGACTTCAGTTTCACCCATCGCAGTGAACGAGTTAAAGCTGCACCAGCCCTCGCAGAAGCAGTGCGTGTAGCGTCAGTTCATTATGCGGAGCGGCGCAAGTGTTCTTAACTGCACACGATACAAATGCGGGCTGGCCAACGTCTGGCTTTTGGAACACGCACAGAAAGCAAAAAGCCTCTTTTACCGTCCGTGAAAAATGTGTAAATTCACTTTTCCTGCTACATTTTCACTTGCAAGTGCCCTAACGACATGTTTTATATAATGTTTTTTTCTGCTGCACGTGATGTTTTATCTTGTTCTAAATTATGCTTTGGAATATCAAGATGAAGAATGTTGAACAATTTAGAATGATTTGCTGATTTTCTCAAAGAATGCGTTGCAGTACTGTTGAGTTTTAACAAGGAGCAAACAGAAAATACTTAATCAGAGTACATTACGCGTAAGCTACATTGGTAGAAAGTAAATGAATTAAAATTGCGAAAAGTATTTTTCGAAAACTATTTCCAAGCGACTGAAGTCTACGGCATTATATGTCCATGCAGAGATATATTGGACTTAAGGTGAGGAGTCGGTCAATAATTTATTTGTACGAAATTGTCCAAGTGAATGCATGCAGTAAAGAAAAAAATTTACAAATGGCTGTTTCGAGGACATTCAGTTAGTGTTGTTCGTCACCAGAAAACCAGATGTTTAATTTTTTCATTTTCTTAATAAGACACACTCATACATGAGTTTCCTTTTCGTACTACTTGCATTACTTATTTTGTGGAGTCCTGAATTGCTCAGATGGACGGGAATTTGAAAAAATGCTCAATACCGAGTCTTAGAGTGCAGACAAAAGGGATATTCTGCGCACAAAATACACGAATGACGAGAAAAATTATTTCGAATCAGTGATGAAACTCATCTGTTTTCATGGGAAGTTGAAATTATGTTCATGTTGGTGATGACTGATAGACATCGTTCTGGAGTAGGAGATTCAAGGGAAAGGCAAAAACAAGGCGGAAAAGATGCATGAAAGGGGAAACGCTTTGAACGGTAGGTCGCACTCTCGTAAAGTAAGAAGAAACCTACAAAAAAGTATTGAAAGTAGGGAAATATAGCGCTGTGGCTGGAAAAGATGAAAGGTGCAACGCATTGAACGATAAGCTGCACCGCGTAAAATAAGATGAAACCTACAAAAAAATATTAAATGTTGAGAAATCTAGCGCTGTGGATGCATGCAGAGGACGCTGGGAAGAGCTTGAGAGGAACGCACCACGTTCAATTCATCATCTCCAATTGGCAAGCTTGTTGCGGGTGGACGCTTTCCCGATACCACAAGATGAAGGAACCCCTGTACGGTCTTCTATAAGCCTTTCTAATTTGTCATCGTGATGAATCGTTCTGTGTACAATAGCATACATTAATTGCAAACTAAATGGTGTGAATAATAATATTTTTTACTCGGTGCCTACCATACTTCTACTTCTGTAGTGCTAAAATTATTGTGATACGGACAAGTAGTGAACAATAGGTTGTCTTGTACAAATTTCGCTCTGAGGAACATTGGCTTGAAATATCATTATTGTAAAGTTCTACTTTCAGTTGTATATGAAATTATTTCAAGAATCTGGAAAGTTTCAGCAGGGAAGCGTACCCAGTCGTCAATGCAGTGATGAGAGTCTGTATATGACTTCCCGAAAGCATTGAAAAATTTTGTCTTCAAGAATTTATTTCACTTAATAAAAACATCGTTTTGAGAATTTTGCTTTCAGTCCTGCGGGGTTCATGTCTATTAAAGTCCGCCATGAGATTAACGTTTTGGTTGCAGTTTTGGAATGACGATTACCAATATAACACATTTCCTGCAGTAAGAGCGAATTTTCAGAAAATTTCAATGAAGGGAATCAACTGGTGGCTCCCATTCAGGAAATACGATTTTTATCATGATTAGGCCCGAGAATTTCGAAGTCAGTTTTCCACAGTTGGCGCATCCCGTCGTCAAAGCTAAACATGCAGTAGCACTACACGCAAAGAATCGAATAGCACAAACAATAAAATTAGAATTTATTATCATAGAAGTGTTACAGGGCGTTCATATTTAAAATCAAAATACTAACATGATGTGCTTTGAATGGATTCATCTGAGGACTCATGCATTTTATTGTGTGTTTCCACACTCATGGTTAAAACAGGGGCAGGAGAGTAGTGGAATTGTATGGCTAATAATAACTTAAAAAGGAACAGTCTGTCCTAAACGGAGCAAAATTTTCTGGAAACTGATGTCCACGTAGTCGCTAACAAATAAAGTACTTCAATTAAGAATTGTCCAGCACGCAAACTGGAAATAGGCGTTTGAGCTAGATGCAACGCGGGTAAAAAAAACAGCGTATTTTCCACGTTCATTATGATGCTGAGAGCCGTACTATACATGCTCAACGACAGCACCAAATTTCATATGTTGAATGAAACATGACAAAAGCATGGAAATTCAAGTTATGACAATAGAGGCAAGCAGGCGCCTGATATTAAATGTCTGTTGCGTTTCTCAGATGCGAGTTAGTTGCTCTTGAACTTATCGCGCACTTACACAAGAAGTATAATTGAAATCTACATCCTGGAAATACTACGCACACTTCGAAGTCGTGAAGAAGTGCGCCCATTGAGAGGCATGTTGCTGAAGCACCTGCTGGCCGTATTAGTTTGTAGGCTCTCATTTTTAAAGCTTTCTTCGCTCGGAAGCTCGCTCCTAGGCCTACAAAGCCTCTTTTTTCGTGGAGGAGCGTTCACTAAAAGGCTGGCCGTTGTTCCGCAGTTTTCCAAGTCGTTTAACTTGCGTGCTTCCGTCCTTCTTCCTTTCTTGCCCACTCCACACTTTCTTCCGTGTTCTACACCAGGAGAATCAGCGACGCTTGTTACCCATTTGAATTCGTTGATAAGTCAAACAAACAAGTCGTTTCTTGAACAGGAAAATGTAAGGTGAATATTCAATTGAAAAAAGAGACTTTCTGCAATTATTTTCGGGAATAATTTTTATCAATTACTGACATATTCAGGCGCACATGAAGTCGATAGCGTGCATTCAAATGCAAATGCATTTCGTAACTCTGATGATTTTTGATGCAGCGTTGAACATTACGAAGCAACATCAGACAAGATCATAACATTAGCAAATGAGTTCGCTGCAGCAATCTGCAATACCATAAAACAATTTTACCAGGTCGGTAGCACAGGGTTTGGGTTGATTTTTTAATTTCTGGCTTATTATTCTTTGCCAAACTTATCTATCAAACTGAATGATTTACCATCTACTTAGTTTCAGCTGAAGCTCACTGCATGAACGCTCATTGAGAAGCTCTGTCTGTCTGGGCTTAGGGATTGCAACAAACCTAAGCAAACGATTCGTGTTTCGATTGGGTCGTAATAAGCAGCACTCTTTTACAATTTTTCAACTTTACGAAACAGTTGAAGTTCATCACGGGATAAATTACGGAGAAATTCACTCAACATTTAATTTTCAACAGATATGTTGACTGAATTTCTTCGTAATGAGCAGCATTGTCTCGGAAGAGACAAATAGATTAGGTCAGTAATGTAGGACACACATGACGCAGCTTAAATTCTCGAGTTACCTGCCTCACTCAGATGCCTTCAATCAGGCAACTTTTTTCAAAGAGCAGACGGATATTTTAGGACTTTATGGGGTGACTTTCATTCGATAAACTACGGATGTTTTTCCGCGCACATGACGTGACATTTTAGTTTTTCAAAAAATGTTGGGTCAGGGATGTGGAAGATGAGACTTTTTCCCCTCATAGAGCGAAAAAAATAAAAACCTGGAACATAATGGAAGAGGCACAACGGAACCTGAAGTTGACTTGAAACACAGCGTTAATGAAATAGAGCGGTAAAACTGAAAGATCTAAGTACGATTTGTGTGCACTAGGTTTGATGAATATCAACGCAGGGGCTTCTGCAAAGTAAGATAAAAACAGTGAACGAGTCCAATCATAAGGCATCGACAGAGGGGAGAAAGACGTGAAATGTTTTTTCAGAAGAGTTGTTCGTTCCGCTTTCTGTGGTGGCTTTTGTCTGAAAGGCTCTATGTAGTGAAGTGAAAATAATTAACGCATTTAAAAGAAGTACACTGATGCGTTCTTGTTTTCTTAGAGGGCTGTATTGAATTATTTTTGATGGGCGGCCCCAGTGCGATGATATCATTATTCAAGAGCACTGGCATGGGATCCGTGTCAGCGTGGAAGATCAAAAGCAATGCTGCTATATATAGCGTGAGATCTACCTCTAGCTAGTACTATAGCGTTAGGTTAGGTTGGGTTACTAATGGATATTATTCATTTCTATACATTTAATTTAGCGATAAACACTTCATTTGTACATCTCAAACTGCACCTGGGTAGGCGATATATGGAGGCAGACCTCACGCTATGGTAGCAC
>JACJUY010001875.1:1263-55736 GCA_014220935.1 Platorchestia sp. MABIK | reverse complement strand
CTGGATACCCAGCGTATGGTAGGGCTTAATTTGCTGATATCATCGAACGTTATCGATGGTTCATGGTGCTCCTGCTTTCAAGAGGGAAATAATGTTAGAAGTTTATTGCTTTCTGAAACTTTAGCGTTGGTGGAAAATGAGTGGAGCTAGCGCATGGTAGGACCCATCGGTGGGTCGGGCTCAAGTTTTGAATGATGGTGTCCAATATCATGCTCATATTGGACTTGAATTAGAAACAGTTGCGCTGTTGGTAAATTAATTTAAATGATACATTTACAACATACGCCGGGCAAACGTTTTAACTTTCATGGCTTTTATTGTAATTACCTTCGGATTAGAGAAAAATTATTTTTAACTGTTATTACTGATTCCTTGGACGACAGTAACGAGGTCATTTTTCTCTTGCACGAAATGGAAAGAAGTATCTTTTATGGCTAGATCTGAGTTCTGTTGGTATTTAAAGTATGTTACTGGAAAAGATGGTTTAAATCGAATGGATGAGCGAATGACCGAGAATTTATGACTGGGAACGCATGGCTAGAAAATTTCAAATCCGAATGCTGATAATTAACACACATACATGAGCTGAGGTCTGGAAGATAAGGCAATTTATGAAATCGAATAAAATTTGAATGATGAATTTAGATTATTCAAAGAGGACAAATGATTCAGTTGTAGGCATATGTTCAGACGTAGACGGTTGCAGCACTCAGATGTAGAGATATTTTCTGATGTAGACGGTTGTAGCACTCAGTTGTAGACATGTTTTCAGACGTAGACGGTTGTAGCACTCAGTTGTAGGCATATTTTCAGACGTAGACGGTGGCAGCACTCAGTTGTAGGCATATTTTCAGACGTAGACGGTGGCAGCACTCAGTTGTAGGCACATTTTAGAGTTCCCCTACAACTGTTCTCTCGTCGATGTTAGCGAATGCTGATCATAAGCTAAACTTGTGTTTCATTCCGAAGAAAATTATGAAAAAAATTAGTGGAAACAAATTAATTGAGTTATGGATTGTGTTAAGTTCTAGGGAAATTTTTGTTAATTTTTAATCGAAAAAGATATTACCATAGCCAGAATGTTACGTAACACCGACTTTTATTATAAAGTTATAAATTATTCCAGATTGCAAAGTTTAGCATATATTCCCTTTATGGTCATGTTGTCCAAGAAGCATGTAATGCATGACGATTGCAACTTGGAACTCTTGAGATGAATGTTTGAGAGCACAGAATTAATCTTTACGGGTATTCATCAAACATCAATGAACAAGAGACTAAAACACGCTGAAAATTTTGGAATTGATTTGATCATTTTTCGAGCCTAATGTGTGTTTATTCTGAAGTAAAGAAAAACTAATGAAGACGTAGTGAAACATTCAATGAGGTTAATAATTAATACAATTCCTTGGACCCCGAGATAGCGTTACGAAGCGAGCAATGCACAAGAGACCTTTCAATTATTCCATCACTTCTTCGAGACACAAAACTCTTTCTTATTTGATGTCAGGGCAACTTTCGATTTACAATTCTAACTAAGTGCTGTATTAGCTCATTTCCAGCAGAGAATTTCAATTTTTCTCCAACAGTGCGAAGCTGAAGAAAATGACGAAGTTCATTCCCAATTGCACGCAACAAGCTTGCGAGGAAATAAGTTTTTAAGCGCAAACGTAGTTCTTATGATTATTTTTTGATGCACACGACTTGAACAGAACTAGGCTTGCAATTTAATTCTATCCTCATGGAAGTTGAGCGTGAAATTGACGTCCTAAAGAGGCACACGGAGATCATGTTGTGAGTAGTTTGGACTTACGCTTTTTCTGCGCATGAGTCTCTCTGAACTTCAGTTAACTACGAAGGATTCATCGGTGACCGTTAAATTAAATTTTATAAATATTTGAAGGATTCATCGGTGACCATTAAATTCTATTTTATAAATATGTTTGTGGTTAAAAACAAATGAAGACAAGCTTCAATTATTTTTTGTGAATTTCAATGTTAACTATAGAATTGAATTTAATTTCAGTTGAATATTGAACTTCAGCTCAACGTATCTCAGTAAATGTGTTAATCCTGAGAGCAATAATGGCAACAAACGAATGATGGCTAACATACATGCATGTCGTGTGGCTATACGAAGTATTTTAATTAAATTGTTATGCTGTATGTAATAAGGAACTATCCGATTGGATGAGAAATTTAACCATCAAGATTTGAGGAAGGAAAAAGAGCGGTTTTGAGGAAAAAGGTCAATTGCAGAAAGCCATTAAATTTAAAACAACAACTAAGACGTCCCACAAAACCGTTTTCCGGCAAGATTAAAACGTTTGCAGATTTTTTTTATTTGAAAAATTATTCCTTTATTGTTACTTTAGAAATTAAAAAGCTTTTTGGAGAATTTACAACCCCTTCTCTTCCACACCAAACAAAGATAAATTTCATGTTCCAGACTCGTGACACCGGATTCATGTATTTTTAGGTTTCTAATTCTATTTGAGCATATGGGTTCAAGCTATGCTTTGCTATGCTATGCTCAAGCTAATGGGTTTTGTTCGTCCCATCACGCTTGCTTAAAGGATATTTTTAGATATTTATATCACAAAAAAATGTTACAACGCTGTAATACGCGAGTATGTGCCCATATCTTCCCTTGCGGAGTTGTTCACTAATTCTAAGCAGGAAAAGGGAAAAATATATATGAGAAATGTATGATACACAGCTATATTTATTCTCCACACACTTATTTTGACGTCAGAAAACAGGGAATGTTATTATCCGAGCGGCCGACAGTATGAAGAAATCGTTGCAAGAACTCCATACTTACGATTGATTTAATTATCTATATCACGGACATATCACGGACCCAGTCTAACTTTTTCGCCGGAGCATGCACGTTTTTCACCGCCTAAGCGATTTAATTACTGGGGCGGTGTAAAACATGCATGCGGGCGGCGCAAAAGTTAGACTGGGGAGCGTCTAACTGGGGTGCGCATAACTTTTACAATTTCGCCGGTGGAGAACAGTTCTATGCAGTGGCTTCATCAAGGAAGCCTGCTCTTATTCTCATTGTTTAACGTGTTCAAAAAATGTACAATCGTCAGATTTCATTTTGCTGTCGAAAAAGATATCGTGCGTTTTACAAGAAAGCATTTGGAATACATAAAGTGCAGGTGAAAAGTTAAATTTTTGCATCGATTTTTAATACTTTTAATTTGTATTAAGAGTCCAGGACAGCGTGTATTGTTCACTTCCAAGACCTTAGGATCTGCACTACGCCAAATTAAAATACTTCTGATTACTTTCCCCGTTTGTCGATGCAACCCGTGACGAATCACACACACTGTTCTGTCAATTTCTAATCAAATTGTTTAATTTGAAAAATAATTCACTTATATGATGCCCACCTGCAAGGAAAAAATATCTTTTCTTGATGTTCTTGCTCCAGATGATCAATACACATCCACATATTTATTTGAGGATGTATTAATGAAAAGATTCTCAGTTGAGAATTTGAGAACATTTCCACTTTGAAGTGACAAATTGTCCAAATTACTTTACCTTTAGTAGCTCTAGAAATTCCATCCCGTAGTTTGAGCTACAAGGCATGCAACATAACCTGCTTGCATATATCCTACAAAATCTAAGCCTCTTACTTTTGTTTGGAGAAGAATTTACATATCTAACTGAATGCAAATTTTTACATTTCTAATTGAAAGCAAATATTTTGTAAGCAGCCAAACAGTCATGGCATGTTTTTCGGAGAGTTTAGCTGTTTAAATTTTTTTGTCTAGATGCCTTTCCGGTGGCCTGCAATTTACTTTTACTTTCAACTTCCGGCAGATTTTTGCCGACAAGCACAGTTCTCCGCACACATTTAGCGCGACATTCGTACGAATTGAAACGCTAATATAATCTATCATCTACAAACTCCATACCATAAAATAAAGCGGTAAAAACGCAAGTTCAACTTTTCTCTGGATAATTCTTTTGATACGAAGAGCAAACTTCATTTACAAAACTATCCCGAAAATTGAGACTTCATTTTTACAATTAATTTCTTAGCCTGTGAAAACAGACAAGTCTTCATTTTTAAAATCAATTTCTTAGCCAATGAAAACGGACGAGTCGTTTTGCAGCATGTGCGATGATGTTTATCTTTCTGCGACGTTCGAGTTCATTTAGTCCCATAAAAATGTTAACAACACCTACATTGTACCTGCTGAACATGATGTCGCTGTCGCTGATGAAATTATCTGCAGAACGTAAGCTTGTGCTTCTTTTCACGCGCAAATGCGAAAGAGAAAGTGTAGGTTAAATTTAAAGGCGGCCATGCACCGACTGTAGATATCTGTAAGTTATTTCAATGCAATGACGGCAGAATGTAATCCGAATCCAGTTATTACCTTTTAAATCGAAGTATTTAATAGGACTTTGTTGAAGCGAAAATGTTCAGGAGAAATGCATGATTTGGTTCAAGTGTTGCCGTCAGTTGATAACAGGTAGCAAGTTTTTAGGTTGTGAATGTATCTCGCTCTTATTCTACTTCGGAATCTTTGTTGCCTGGCTATAAAGCTTCTTGAAAACAGCCTCAAACAATTCCCTTAGTTAATTCCCTACGATCGGAAATTAAAATTTTCGGCATATGTTATAACATACTCAATTTAATTTTAAAACCAACTTCGGTATCTCAACAGATGAAAGAGGGACAATTTTGTAAAGGTCGTCGCTTTTCTGTCAATGAAGGAATTTTATTTCTGAATATTTGAGCACATAATTAGTGAAAGGTAGAGTATAGTATTTATCTAAATGAAAAAAAATTACACATTTTTCAGTGTAGATTATACATTTTCATACTCATTTTTCGCATCCTTATTCGTAAATATAATTTAATGTTTTTTTCATTCTTGAGTGATTTTTTTTTAGAAAATGAAGACTGAACTTCATCGAGTCAGAAGCCAAATCTCAAAGTTTCACTCACAGAGTGAACAATTCCGTGAAGCGTTTGTGGTACGATTTTTCGAAATATGTACCTTTCTTAAATAATTATTTCTGCGGTTCGTGCACCTCTCAAAACAAGTTTTACATTCAGCGCCCGCAGCACTCACCAAGTAATACGGGACAGCGTATCAATCATGAAAACGTTTTAAGTTCGGCGACTTTCGTCAAAGTTTAACAGAGAACATACAGAGCGGAATAACGCTCGCTCTCTGATCCATAATGTAATTATAGTCGATCCAATGTCAGACAGAGATTCTCACAGCAAAATAAATATTCACGCTAGTCTAGGTTTTGTTTGGATTTATTGTTGCTGGCAATATTGAACATTGCAATCCTGTAAAGTTTTCTGACAAACATGCTTCCAGAAAAAGCATTTTTTGATTGTGTAGCCGCCCACTGAAGTTTATTTTCATCCCGCATTTTTGCGGAAATATTCTAGGGAAGAATTCGAATCTCCGAAGTTACAGTCGAGGATCAAGCCATGTATCCATACGAGTTGAGGTTTCCAGACCGCGATATGATAGCCATGTAACTGTTTGAAATTTAAAGGTTTTGCATCGAAAAAGTATTCTTTTATTTCAACAAATATTCACATATTAAGGAATTGAAATTCAACAGATGTTAAAGGTATTCATTTATGAAGTTCTTAAAAAATTATTTAAAAGAACAGAATCCATTGATAGGACGAATAAATTTCTTTCAGGAGTCATAAATATTTTTTAGCTCGCTAATTTGCATCAGGGGAAGAATTCTGCTCAAATCAACTGGTACTTCCAGAAATTTGTGAGCGTTTTCTTTAAAGCAACTTAGTCAACTTTTCGTAATTTCGTGAGAGGGAATGTTTGATGATAATGTTTGGAACGAACAGTCCAAGTATCATCAAATATAAAAGGCTTTTAAAATGAGTTTCAAGAAAAAGTCTCTAAAATTATGATAAGTTTTAAGAATAACTCGTGAAACTTATAAGTTTTAAGAATAACTATTAAAACTTACAAAATAATAAGTCTTAAAATAAGTTTTAGCATGAAAATGAAAAATGAAATTAATGTGCGCGAACTTGAAATAATTTCTCAACTCCGGTCATGTAGCGGCCAGCTCTTGGCTTAGGAAACAAGTTATCCAATTTCGCAGTTTACCATCCACAGAGTATAAGGGCTAATTCGATGAAAAAGTAGGATAGGAAGACAAAACTTTTAATTTTTTTGCGGATCAGCTCTCAAGATTCATAAATTTCAATTGGATCGTCTTGAAAAGAAAGTATTGTATTTTCTGTTAATTAGTAACTCTTAAACTCCAAATTGAACCTACAGCACCCGATTGGACATTCATTTCGCAATTCTTCAACTGGTGTTATCAAGATTCATAAATTCTAATTGGATCGTCTATCAAAAAATTTTCTGATTTTCAGTTAACGTTACTTAGTAACTCTTAAATTTCAAATCAAAAAACGATCGAACATTCATTTGCTTTAATTTTACTATTCTTCAACCGGACATTCTTTTGCTTAGAATTTTACAACTTTTCGACATGTGTTCAACTCAAGTAGCAATGGCACTGCCATTCCGATCGTAAGCCCAACACTTCTCCTATTTTGAGGTCTGGAAGCCCCCTCAGTTGCACCATCACTCGGTGTCTACAGCAGGCAGCTCTCACCGTTGCAGAGAAATTCAGGCGGTGCCCAGACGAACGAACCACTTGCCTTTGCGGTCTTATTTTCGCTACCTCATCGCAGCGAGCGAGAGTGACTTTTTTTCCAGGGAGTTCAGTTCCTAAGGTCAACGCAAGCGTCCCAGAAGCCCTGGCCCTGAACACAGAGACGTTTTTCACCGCTGCAGATTAAGTATATAAGATGCGCGTCGCTGGGGAAGATCATTGTGTGGCTCAAGCTTCAATACCAAACAACAAAATGAACTCTGTGAGTAAACCGTACAAGAGCGTCTGGTACATTAGAAAATTGTATTTTGCATTCAACATGGTTACATCTACTTGATTTGGTTCAAGATTCGTGACTGTGTGAATTGTGAAATATTTTGTAAAATTACGAAATTATTTCGATTCAACATCTAGTCGTCTATTCCACTATGTCCTCTCTACACACATCATATCGTGTCTCCCTTATTATTTCTGTGGGAAATTCGTCATGAACTCTAAAAATCTTAAACGTTTTCGTGAATGAGTCAATAAATGAGTCAAGTTTCAATATTTTGGCACTGAATCAAAGAGGAATAAACCAATGCAGTGATGTACTTGGTGATTGATAGCAATTATTAGATGCATCTCCAAAAAGCTGCAAATGCAATGTTTGACACGCTGGATTTCTGCCTCCAGGTCAGCGCTATCGTCTTCGCTGCCGTCGTGGCCTGCGCCGCCGCTGGTGGTCATGGTGGAGGAATCGGTGGATTCGGAGGTGGACTCGGTGGACTCGGAGGTGGACTCGGAGGTGGACTCGGTGGATTCGGAGGTGGATTTGGTGCCGGTGGATTCGGAGGTGGACTTGGAGGTGGTGGTGGCATCAGCGCTAGCGTTGGCGGCAACGTTGTCTCCAACGTACCCATTGTGGTGCCATCTCCCGTTGCCACCTATGTCCCTGAGGTCTTCCAGGTGACAAAGCCCTTCGTCGTGCCCCACCACGTCACTATCCTCAGGAAGGTGAAGGTACCAGTTGAGGTCGTGAAGAAGGTCCCCATTGAAGTCGTCAAGAAGATCCAGGTCCCCGTGAAGGTCCCCATCTTCGAGAAGGCCCACGCTTGGTAACTTCCTCGTCTTTGAGCTCAAACTGAACAATTGAATTTTGCAAGAACATCCCCATCTTGGTAGCATATTTATTTTTGTTCTATCCAGTTTTCAACCTGAGAACTGGGCGAAGTAAGTCATTATTTATAAAAGGGAACATCGTTCTTCGATGATGAATAAAGTTACCTCCGTCTGAACCCTCTCTGTATTATCCCTCTCTGAAAACATGCTCATTTGTGAAAATGATCCAATCGATGCTCTTGTATGAAAATTGTACCTAATGATGAATGAAATTTTAAACCGGAATTGAGCGATGGACTGAATGGAAGAATTTTGAAAAGAGGCTCTTGAAGCTGTGGAAAAATACAAAGGACCAAATGAAACTAGCAAATCTTAGGATTGACATTTCTGAAATGACTCGTCATAAGAAAAGGAAGAAAGTTACTGGCAAAATAATAGCGACAAAGCAAAATTACTCACGGAAAAAACTTGCTTCAACGTGACTTAGCATGAAATGAAAATTCAAACAAAAAATAATCCAAAATACATCGTTTTCACTTTTGTTAGAATTATGACGCATGAAGAGACTGTATGTTGATAATGTTGAGCTTTGGGAAATTGCAATGCCTCAATGGAAGAGATGTGCAGCGTAGCAGGATTCATGAAGCACTCCAAACAGGTTCAGTCCTTCAGACCTGCAGCTTTTCAATGCAAGGATTCGATATTTACCATTAAGACTTGGTAATTTGTTTTACTTGGAAGTTACATTGTATTTTCCAATCTAGACTGCGATCATTTGTGGTTGAATGTTCTTTAACTGATGATGACTTTACAATAACAACCTAAGAGGAATACACATACACACGTAAATTGGTATCTACAACGTGCTCAAAAAAAAAATGCCCTAATGAAAAGGGTAGTTTTAATTTCATGGCATACATCTTATTTTGAACTTCATGATCGAATAATTGAATGGTTCATATTTACTCTTTGGTCTCGAAAAAGCACCAATTTTTAAATGAAACAGAGGTAAAGCGGGGAGGGTGAAGGAGCGAAGACAGAAAAATCTGAAGAAATGCTATTACTTCACTTCAGTGAAATAACATTTGTGTGGAATATCACAATAAATATCAGTATTCCACCTCAGTGAAATATCACTCCTCGACGTGATGAAGAAAAATGGAGAAACAAGGCATACCTAAATCAAGAAACAACCTCACACAACAATTTTCTCAAAAATAATGATGCTGATGTTGCAGAGGGCTGCAAAATCCATCGATCACTATTTAGTTTGTAATTAAGAAGAGATTTTCAACATATTCCTCAAATGGAATTTAAAAATTTAGATCCATAACAAGCAGACTAATTTCTTCCATGACAGGAATTGAATTACATCTACGGTAACGCGTTGTAATCTCATTTTCTTTCAATGTGGTCCAGAGGAGACTTGGTAGAAACTTACATAATTATTTACCCTCTCATTCTTTTCTCTACATCTAAACATTGTCTACATAATACATGGCGAAGCTGCCAGGAATATCTCGACGTAGCAATGTAACAGAAAATGCTGTATCAAACTGCTGTTCGAAAATCAGGTGACGTCATGGCGTTTTCTGAGGAACGGGACTGGCTCATTCGAATTCTTGAGGCATTCTTTGTATACCTTGGGGATGCATTCACGGTAGAAGAAACAAGGTAGTCATTTCTATGGGAGAAAATGCATCTCCTCTTGTTCGGCTAGCCAACAGAACGGCTTTGTTTCAAACAAACTGAATGACGTCACCATCGCGACATGTCGTTAAGCTAATAGTGGTGCCAGATTTGGAGCTAGCAGAGTTGCCAGATGCAATATCAAGGCTGCTATTGGTTCGCTGCCATGACCTCAGCATTGCCATACGGTCGCTGAAAAAACTGGTTTGACCCCACCTTGTTTCTTCTACCGTAGGGATACAGTATCTAAGTCTGTGCAGGCTGTCTCTCTATACTGATGAACTTCAAATGATACGTAAGAAACTTTCTCAAGAACGTTTATGATTCATCCGAATTAAAAAAGAAACATCATGTAAAGCCGGTCGGATTTTCAAAGTGAAACCTAAAGAAAAAGATGAAATCCTTGGTTTTCGACTGAGAACTAAGACAGAGAAAGTGTCCCATGAGTTTTTAACATCTCAAGTAGTATACAGATGGTATTTGGGATTGCTATGTGCCCGATGAACGAATTTTATCTTTTATTTTTGAAGAAATTAAAGAATACAATCTGAAAAGCCGTCGTGGTTGCCCCTGGAGTGACCCTTGATATATAAGAGTTTCTCTACGGGGTCATCCGACTCACGAAGAACGTTGGTATCATGGCTACCGACTGACCCCTGGTCCTCAGGGTTCATAAACCTTCCCATGGATCAGGTTGGTCATGAACCCTTGTCATTTAAGACAAGCTATTGGGATTATTTTGAAACGAAACTCTTTTCCAATCTTGGGCACATGTACTAAGTGGTTAATAAAAGTTCTCAATAAATTAACTGTAGACAATCATGAAGCCGTGTCTGCATTTTTCATTTAAGAGTTGCTTTTGTGAACATTTTACTGATACATCTGCTTAACGAACCATTTTAAACTAGCAAAGAAGAATTTCTGTCACTTAGAACACTGAAACAACATGTATTCAAGTGAAAAATGTACATAGATGCGCCACTATTTAGCACACTTTCATAGAAATAGAATAAAATTACTTCTACAGAACCCTTCGCTGAAATCGTAATGACAAATCGAATTTCAGACACACTTAACGGACAATGTAAGTCGAGAACATAAGAATCCCTGCAGATAGAAATTTTCTTAAGGAATCCACCGACAATATCATCAAAGTCTTCTAACAAGCATTCCTTTTTAAATGGTATCTCAATACCTTTCACTCTCTGAAAAACGATGGATTTTGAAACACTTCTACATTCATTGGTCATTTTGAACTAAACGGCTGAACACTTGAACTAAACGGCTGAACACTTGAACTAAACGGCTGAACACTTGAACTAAACGGCTGAATACTTGAACAAAACGACTGAACACTTGAACTAAACGGCAGAATAATTGAATTTAGTTGCTGAACACTTGAACAAAGCGGCTGAACACTTGAACAAAGCGGCTGAACAGTTGACCTAAGCGGCAGAACACTTGAACTAAGCGGGAGAAAATATGCCCCATTTCTCCAACGCTGAAATGTGAAATGGGCTGAAAATGTGACTTGAAATGCGCCGAACTGTTGTTTTGTTTTGCCTTGTCTGAGTTTATCAAAGACATGCCACAAGTTCTTTGTACTTCTACTGAATTGTTCAGTGTTGCAACCGCC
Organism: Platorchestia sp. MABIK; assembly: GCA_014220935.1. Classification (NCBI taxonomy): domain Eukaryota; kingdom Metazoa; phylum Arthropoda; class Malacostraca; order Amphipoda; family Talitridae; genus Platorchestia; species Platorchestia sp. MABIK. Next base: position 44,659 of record JACJUY010001875.1, on the reverse strand, counting down.
GCAGTCAAATTGCTATACTGACCATTATCCCCGAAAAACCTTATCATCCCTGTTTTGAAAAGTAGGACCAATGCATTGAACATAAGCGTTTGAATTTAATGAAGTTGAATTCTCCCATCATGAGCTGAAATCTAAAAAAGGTGGGATGATATCTATAACCTAAATTTTTGCTAAACATGCTTAACTGATAATAATTCATTGCAAATTATAGTATCTGGAACTAAGAAAGCTCTGCTTCCCTGTTTATTGATTAGGATAATATCTCTAACATAAATTTACACCAAACAAAATTATAATTCAATGCAAATTATCGTAGCCTGAACTAAGAAAGCTCTGCTTCCCTGTTGATTTATTTTTGGGCATTGAAATTTGTTTTGGGCCTCTCTAAGTCGTTACCTTACCTACAAGTTGGGTGATTACAGCACTTTTGCCTGGTTTACTCCACGATATTTTGAGGAGCTTGACAGTTTTAGGAGCGGAGTTTTGCCGCTCGCTGGACGAAGGAAAATTGCAGGGAGCTCGATATCTTCATACTTCCTATGTCATAAGATGATTATTATACTTGAACATTATAGAGTTACTTACAATGTCATAAGATGACTATTATACTTGTACATGATATAGTAGCTTGTACGTGCGTCTATTCATAGATACTAGTTTTTTTTTTATTTAAACCACACGCTCGAAAGAAAAATAAATTGATTTACATGGGCTAATGTTTCACAACGGGACGTAGGCGAAAGAAATTTGTTAAAAATGAACTATAAAAAAGTAAATAGTGTAAAAGTTTATTCAAAATAAATTGTATCACCTTTTAAGCGAATCACAGCGCACATCTTACGTACACAGCATTAATTTCACACAATTACGATTTAAGACGAGTTAATTTTGTTATCATTTGCGTCATGTATTGCCAAAATGTTCGATGACGGAGGACGTGGTGTTGAGACACTTAGATTCCCTTCAAAATTTTCCCATTCCTTTTTAAAGGGCGTCAGATCTGGAGATTAAAGGGGCCAACCCGAGTGTTTGAAGGATGCTTGTCGTTCCGAGCAGAAATATTCAAAGGATGCTTTATTCCAATCAAGCCTGATACATATCATCTCGTATATCAGCATTTCCAATGCCTTATAACTAAAACCAGGATGCCATGACGGTTTCCCCGTCAAGCCGGTACCCATTCCTGACACCTGGGTAGAGTGGAGTATCGTACATGAGTTTTCCGTTGTACCCAACGGGGAAAGTCGCCGCGCAGCGCCGAGATTCGAACCCACGACAACTTTCTCGGAAGAGCCCGTTCTTAACCCACTCGGCTACGGCGAGCACAATGAACTTGGGAATGTGCAACCGTGAAATATTTCGTTCATGGTTATGATGGATTTGAAAACAGTCCTGTAACCTCAGTTTTGTACCTGTAAATAGTGGCACATTGAAAGCTGTGCCAGTAAGACCAATTACGAAAAATTGCACTGCCTACAACGGCCTGCACGGCTGAGACGATATTCAATGAATGCCTAAAGGTTTGGGCTACGTGAAATTCAATTCTGTCATCACGCTGAAAGAAAATGAACTTTTCCTCGTCGGACCACATAGCCCATTATTCAGTTCTTCCCAGTTCGGTTTTGATATTCCTTTTGAATAACATCTCTTTTTTTGTGATTCACTGCTGATTCTAATGGCTCTTTCATCCATCAGCAATTGTGTACATTCATTTTTCTCAGCTCACGTCAATATGGCAAAGGTGAATAAATTTTTTAAAAATCACTGGATCATTACCACTGCGAGCATGTCTCTATAGCCTAGCTCATTTTTAAGCATCACCCCTTAATCTAGTCAATTTAATTACTATTACAGAAGCTGTATTACAAGAAGGAAGTACGACTGGTTTTAAGCGCTATAATCTCAGACGCTTTCTTGCTAACCGAACTTTGAAGTGGGGACTGACAAGTTTTTCTGACCATGAACTTTCAATACACGGAATCATTAAAGAACATCCGGTCTGATAATTTGTCTGGGGAGCCAACATCAGCTTATCACGGACTAGGAGGAAGTGAATTTACTTCATCCTTCCTTGAATGATCGCATGATGGGGCTTGATAAATAAGCTATTTCCAGCACGGGTAAACAAAGCAAAGACAGGGCACTGAAGATTAATGCTGGTCTCCTGCGTATTAGCGTAGCAATAATTTTCTCTTTCGTGATACTTGAGGGACACCTGCAGTGTGTTTCTAATCCACCTACTTGAGGTAACTCGCTATTGAAATTTGCTCAGCATGTTGCTCTCAAATATTTATTGAAAGGGTTCTGTGTCACTAAAATGAGGTGTTTGGAATGGGATGTTTAGTATGGGCGTCTGGCATGAGGTGTCTGGTAAGTGTGTAGAGCACAAGAGAAATTCTACATCGATTGATGTGTCCGAAACCATCGAGCTGAAGTATGGCAATAATACATCGGTTATTACCACATTTCTAAATTCTGATGTTCATGTGGTTGAGTAGTTAAAGCTAGGTACAAGTATGACCAAATGCGAACGCTTGGAAACTTGTGAGAGGTAGAAATTGAACTTGAGAAGGCCACGGAGCGTCCCAGATAGATTGCGAGGGCTCGGCCGCAGCATGGTAGACACAAAAAGAAGTTGCCTTCAACTCTCGGGAGAAAATTGAGCAAGTCACCACTGACTAGAGGCCTATGATCTCTAATATGGATGACGGTCAATCGAAAACTAAATTACCTCCTTAAAAACTTGGCTTTCATTGAAATTGACTACCGTCCTCATTGACACTGCTCATTATCTTCGGTGACTTGTGTCAAACTGCGGCGTGAGGACTGACGAACATCTCGTATAAGGAACTTGAAAGTGGTTTCAAAATCTAGGCTAGAAGTTCACAAGTTCTTTGGTCATTTCTCTTCGGTTTCTGGCCTAGCGAAATTGTCAGTCAACTTTTTCAAAATAGAAGATGAATGAAAATTAAGAGAACTGGAACGAACTAAATATGATCTATAAATGTAAAATTCATCATCTCTTGTTGTCATCAATTTCTCTATACACTGACAAGTGTAATTTAAAAAACTTAGATCAAGCAGCCGTTGAGACTAAAATAATTGTAGATATTGAAGACATTCCCAATTTTTATTAACAATTGAATGTATGTTACATTATGGAGTAGAGATAAACCTGGAATTATTCAAGAATAAGACGCACAATTTCTCTATATCAGCCTGAACAAAACATCTCATTGTTGACCTCACAATTGAGTGAATATAAAGAAAGATTATGAGTGCATACGTCAGAGACTAGACTCTAACCAAGACTTCAATTTTTCTCGACAATACGAGTTTGGTCGATAAAAAGCAACAGATTTCATGCGCATCTCGCTCCGAATGCCCTTCGGAGAACTAACGGTACTTCGACTGCTCATTTTGACGTTGATAGGTCAACAAAGATCTGTGTTATTATCCCAAGCGTTTCCTTGTTTACATCCGAAATGCCAACGCCGAACGAAAGTTGCATAAACAATGTTTTCCAAATGGGGCAGAGTTGATAAATCCATCCAAGGGCGGGGACAAACTGGAACGTTCTAGCGCTTGTGGAGGAAGATCTTCTCCTTGTGATGAAACTGAGAGGTGGGTGCTGGTGCTGGCATGGTTAGAGGTTTCAATTTATCCATCGCAGAATTTATCATAACTGTTTCAATTTGTTGTCCATCGAAGAAATTATCATTGCCATTTCAATTTGTTAACCATCGCATAAATTATCACAACTATTTCCATTTGTTTTCTATCGCAGAAATTACCATAACTATTTCAATTTGTTATCCATAGCATAAATTATCACAACTATTTCCATTTGTTTTCCATCGCAGAAATTATCATTACCATTTCAATTTGTTAACCATCGCATAAATTATCACAACTATTTTCATTTGTTTTCCATCGCAGAAATTATCATAGCCATTTCAATTTTTTATTCGTTGCATGCCCTGAAAATGGTTATGATGTCTACGTTTGATGCCCAGGCGTGATATTTTTATTCATATTGCCCCTTTATAGAGACTTCTCTAAATTTACAACTGAAGTCTTTTCATAGCACGTCTTCGGAAATACTTTTGACTGCGAAAACATGGTAGCGTACTGGGAAATGTTTAGTTTAGCAAATAAAAATAAGGTAAAGTGCATTGAGCCCAGGGTGGAGTTTGCTTGTAGAAAGTTTCACTAATACGTTTGTTGCTCACTCAACTGGTAGTTGAATAAGTCATTATTTTCAGTATTCAGAAAGCAGACACATGAAGGCTTGGTTAATGCTGCAGATGAAATAATTTTACTTCACTTTATATAATCGATAAAATTTGAGTACGTTATAGTTTTCATCTTTAACCCACAAAACCTGAACTGAGAACTAAAGCGTTTATTTAACCATCATCATTTTTTTTCATAATATTCTCAGTCTAAAGTTTAAACTGAGAATATTTAGTATTATTTTTTCCATAATTTCAAGAATATTTATTCCGAAATTTTAGCGAGCATGTAAAAGCTAGTAGATCAAATCAGATAACACCAGTTTATGGAAATAAATGGCACCTGACGATTTGATGGCTATAATTCTTTATGGCGTACGTCACCAAAATATTGAAACTCATCCCATAATCTATCTGCTCGCTAAAATACTCGAATTACTCTCAAGTTTTCCTAGCGCAGGTCGGCAGAAACAGAAGTCTGAGCAGATAGCTGGGCGTCTGAAATGAACACCTGGCATCCGAGTTCCCCGAGAGAAACCTTATCTAGAGCTGCATTCAAGCGGCATTCGCCTTGGGATTTGAAACGCTTGACTTGCGACGTGCTCAAGACAGATATTCAAGTAAGAGATCCCAAGTGCAACTCGCGCAATGTTTGCCCGAAGGCCCGAGAGCTCCTGTTTCTATCAGATTTTGATGAGTGAGGTCAGTGTCGATTTTTTAGAAGTAGAGCGAATCAGTCTTGAATTCTTTGTGGTTTCAGGGGCTTAATGCACTTAAAATGAGGTATTTTAATTACAGTTTATTGGCACACTCGTTGCGAAAGATGTTGACTATTCAGTGCACAATTTGAGCGTGTAAAGTTCGTTGAAATGATAGATAGTATCTCAGAATTGACCGTATCTCTGCAATACTGTACTTCTAATATTCCCAAATGCACCTGACGAAAGAGAAATACTGAAATGAACTAACAATTTTCTTTGTGAATTTTGTTTCAAAAAATATATCTATAAGGCGTTCAACTTCCAAAATTTCCAGTTCGGTCTTTGTTAAAATTATTTTAAACGCAAAAACAAAAGTTTTGATTATTTATTGATAGAATCTCACACGAACGTTAATGCTTTTTTATGACAGTACCTCAAGATAATCTAATGCAATCCTCATGTTCAGGTGAAACCAAGTGCTGAGTAACGCAGCCAAGGTGAATGAAGGTGAGGAAATATCTCAAGGGTTAATGTGTTAGAATTATAATCGAAGTAAACTATTTCACTTTGTTGTTCTTGCAAAACCAGAATGAGGATGACTCAGCACAAGACATGACAGATACTCTTCGTCATCTCGCTTGTCAATCCTTGACATTCGCCAGCCCTAATTTCACTGGGACTATCCAGCTCGCGATTAACAGGTCAAACCGAACAAAAAACCTTACTGTGAACTGGAGCCAAGAGTTGGTCGTCATGATGCTCAGGTTCGGCGTTGTAAGGTGACACTAAACGCTGAAATTTGATCCACACATGATCATGAAATGAAGCTGTGGCTTTCCGAGAAAGACTTAGATTCTGCCAACAGAATGCAAGAGACTGTGCAAAAATTCATTTTACACAGTTGGACTCGCGGCGACTATTGAAAAACACGAGAAATAGGAGGAAAGAGTTGAAAATTTATACCTCGTAACCTCCTGAGATCACGATCTCAAATAATGTACACAGCTCTCATTGACGTGGTTTGAGAATCTTAAAACACAACTCTGATTCAAAATCTGTTTTCCGTAAGTCAAGTTTACTTGATAGAAAGTCTGCAAAATAAATCTACAGGATTCAAAGAAGCTAACCATACAGAAGAACGATATAGCAAACTGATGATTTACCGCGGACGTGGCAAGCAGGAGTAGCAATTTCGCTGGGGAACAAGTATAGAAATAACCAAGATCACCGATAAGTTTTGAGCAGCGGTAAGTAGTCCCGTCCTCGAACGACCTCAAGAAACCAGGCTTGCCTCGCCGTTTTCAATCTCCTTTTCCTCTGACTGTTTTCTGAAGAGGACGTCGGTATGATTGCGCTGTTGTGAGGGCGTTTCCTCCGTTAGAAATTGACTTATGTTTGACAACGAAGAGATTATGTGCTTAGCTCTTTGATGCTACTGCGTGTGAGAACACTAAAGCACATGGACTTACATGGTAGTGACTGGCGAAGGATACAGATTTGTGCCTTGCACTGCTGCAAATTTTTAGTTAACATTGCGTACATTGATGTTATTTTATCTATTAAATGACGGATGGGGATAATGCAGCGAATAAAAATTACAGAAGGCTCTTCGGTTGCACAAGTGCGGTTTTCATTTGGCGATTTCAAAAGTGCAAAAAGAATAGATAAAGAAAGACAGTTTGTGTCCAATAAAAATGTACAAAAACCATCATTCGTGTTGTGAGGTCTTGCCACAAAGATTCTTCGCTGGTAAGAATTAGTAAGTAACACGTTGCAAAAAACTTAATCATGGAAAGTTCGATGTTTTCCCGTAACAACAAAAGCTATCACTGCTTCTAAATTTACTTTTAGTATAATTTATGGCAACGCGTAAGGCTGTTTCACGCCAGATGAAGAAAATTTAAGATTTTCCAGCTAGGGAGAATTCAGACGGCGTGACACATGTTCGTAGAGACCGCTCTCACGGCGCAGCACATGTGGTGCTGAGCGCAAATATTTATCGCCGCATTGCAAGACAAAATTGAATTCGTTACCTGAAAATTTACAGCATCAATGAAATTTACAAAAACAGTAAGTTGAGAGTGAAATTTTTTATGTGAAAATGAAATGGATAAAACTCATTATGTTAAATATTTATTAACAATGAAAGCCTTTCTTGTTTGCTGTTCTGTCAAATGTAAAGAAATGGAATAGATGAAATCGTCACGAACAGATGTAACTTTGTTTGTAACAATTCAAAAAACGAAAATTAATTTCTTACCATAGAACGATGTTTTGAAATCAATTAACTTGTTTCGCCGATTTAAAACTGGAAGATATTTGTTTCAAAATTTTTATTACTTATTCGTCATAAGATTTTAGTAGACTATCTTAATTCATAATGCTGTACCTCAGTTTAATTTGCTGTTCAGAAGTATTAAAAACCCATTGCTGTTTTACTGATTTATGTAGGTGGATTGGTCTTCAAGGCATCCAACGAATGATCAACGTTTGCAGTGCGCAGACTAATTACATTAATGAAATTATTCTGCTATTTCTTATTGCTGTGACATGTTGTTTAACAAGATCAAATTTCTTCTGAGTTGCTTGTCCTCATTTTTTCCCAAACGAGTATATATGTTTTCGTAAACTTTAAGGTTGCATCAAGCTTTTGAGAAAACGGTTTGTTGGAATGGAATCAGCAGCTGTCTAACTTTTGACGCAAACCTAGTCATGAGATTGTGATCAACGCGAATTTTTCCCTCGTACGAGTAAGACGTATTATTTGGATGATTTTGCTGCAAGTGCCAGTTGAGCTTTTGATGTGTGATTTTTGAATTTTCATTACAGGTATTTCTTCAAGCTACGAATCAGCCCACATGCTGATCAATCTCTGTACTTGATAAATGTTATTTATTCGCAAATTAACATTTTTACTGGATAACATCCAAGTTAGGATTTCTAGTTAGTTTCCGTGAACAAAGCAATGGTGTTGCCAATTATATTTACTCAAATAAACCTGCTGATAGTATACTGCGGCGCGGCAAACAAACTTTGAAAGCATTTTTAATAACGTCGTTTAATTTCTCGAGTCGATCAATCACTACCAATGTGAGTCGATCTTAATCTCGGACTACACAATAAAAAGAAATTTTCTTAGCGTCGTATTTGGTCAAATTGGGTCCAACATACAAATATCTATGCGTTCATGCACCCATTTTGACGGTCAGAACTCATTTCGTAGGAGCATAAAATGTCCCAAGAACAGGTTGTCTACCCTCATAAGCTCAAATAACTTCATGTGACATTGATGAGAAATAATTTGGAAGCCTTGCGGCACATTTTCAATGAAAGGAAAAATTTATTTACTGTAAATAAAAGGGGAAATGATAATTTGAAAGCCTTGCGGCACATTTTCGAAAGAAGGAAAAGTATCTTTGAAATAAATAAAAGGTGAAATGACTTTCAAGGCTTTAGAAAGAAACATCTGACCGAGAATACAGATCGTCAACAGTGGGTTTTTACGAAAGCAGTTGGAAACCACTACAGGAAATCGTTGCAGCAATTACAGAGCAGCTCTACAGATGTCATGTCCGTTTTTACAGCAGTTTCTGAGAATGTTACTGCTGAAATTCAGTCACTAAACTCCACTGATCGGATACAAACTGTAGTGGAGGAAACAAATTCCTGACGTATTGTGGTTCTCGTATAATATGTTGCTGTAACGTGCGTATAGATTTCACGTCGCTGAATACCTTGCAGCAGCGATGGATCTTCGCTGCAACCAGAACTATTGGGGCAATGTACTGCTCTAAATCGACCGTAAAGTGACTTAATTCCCCAAAAAACTGCTCAAGGTATTGCGCTGATCCTTTAACTGGGCTTCTTCTCGGGGACGCTAGTCATCATTATTACTATTATTATTACTGGTCCACCTCCCTTTATTTGAAATAAGAAAGAAGGCGAAATAAAAAAAACGATAGAAATGAAGAAAATTCAATCTCTCGGGAGTTGATGAGGCCGAATGCACACGGCACGTCAAAAATGTATAATAATGTTCGACAAATCACATGACACACGTTCATATTTCCTAAGAATTCACTTGATATTCATTCCTACTCGAATCTGATGGATTAATACACTGGAAATTGTGGAGTTGATGAAGCTTGTATCACAGATACGCTCATCACACACTGCAGGCTGGCTTCAGACAGACGGACGCGGCTCTTATTATAGTATAGATCATTATATGCAGCGTTTCACCACCGAAGACGCTACAGAGACGTTTCATCGGTGTATGCGACATTCCTGACTTCATCATTTCTATACACAGGGCTAATATCACTTCTGCTATGGCCGTGTGATGGCATAGTTGCAATTTTGAGGTAACATTCTATTTAGTGCTGGCAGAGTGTGCCGCTCAGTTCACTCGGGCTAGGAAAAAGACCAACGCTCGTCATCATTCAAGGAAGACTCTTGGAAAAGTTTATTGGGTCGAGCTCATTGGTTTGGGATGAATTTTTTGTCTAAGAAGAGTTCATTAATAGTGCTGCTAGGTCCATTTCTTCACAATTTTGCCTGTTCTGTTACACGGAACTGAACTACGGTTTGGATGATCTTTGGCACCCATATATATAAATATATATATCTGTAGAAGGAACTCTAAACAAGTTTGATTTACTAATATAAGTTGGATAATACTAATCAAAAATCAAAATATTTTCTCAGCAAAGACATTTAAAAGTATAATCTTCTAAGGCATAGAATGAGGGTCTTGAATCCAATGAAATTATGCTATAACTGAAATAGCCTTTTTCATTATTGATTTCGACATCACTTTTGGAACAGCGCTTCTGCCTTATTTTAAAAATTCCTTGACAACTCAAAAGTTTTAGATAGCCCGGATGTCTGACTTCGAGTGTGTTAGATATACTCGTAAAATACAGTCCTTCGACTCCCCTCCATATTTTTTGGAAATCGCTCAGTATCGTTTGTCATTTTCCAGATAAATACCGGAAAAGTATTTTCAAGAAATAAGCATAGACTTCAACGTATCTATGTAAGCTTCAAATGTTTCATGAGGATAAAGTTTTATTAGATCAAAACGCGTGAAGAAACAGGTGCTCAATCTTTTCTAAGTTCTTCTACACACATCCCAGGGTGGAGGCAGACACCAGAACGAAATTTTACGTTTGGGAGAAGCCTACACATTATTTTATTCTAATATTGAAGCGTAAGATCATTCATTACCATTGCCAAATCCTTCAATACGCTCTTGAAATGTGCGTACAGGCGAGTCAATTCAGACTTTACCAGTTGAGTAAACTATCTAAATAGTTCTACTTTCACCATTTTACTCCCAGCCAGTTTTTTGTGTAATTTTCTAAAGCAGTTTTTTGTCGGCAACTAAACTGCATCTACTTATCCACCATGACGACATGTATCCGAACTTAGATATAATTTTTCGCTGATATTCATGTAGCCATAGTATGATTTAAAGAAAAACTATCATGCGTTTAAGTTTTCAACGCTCACAGACTTGCCGAAGAAACTTTAAGATCAAGGTAAATGTAATAATTATTTGATTTATTTAAGTCAATTGATGTACACAAGCGTAAAGAGGTATAAATTTATATGTTACCTGTGTGTGTAGCAACGTTTTACAGGGAATTTTAACGCGACAAAATAAATTAGTTTACATACTTTAAGGGACAATGCTTTGAATAGCTCAATAGAAATAAACATCCTTCAAATGGACTCCAGATCAGGTTTTCGAAAGTATTTCAGTAGAAACCAGTTTTTAAATCAAATTTAGAATTGAAACCTTGAAATTTATCGAGTACAAACCAACTTTATTCTTTGCACAGAAATGAGCGACTGAGTTTTGGAATCAGTATTTTTAAGACACCTCAGCTTCTAAAAATTAGATAAATAACATAAACTGCTGAAACACATAAGCAGATATTATTACTCTCTAAATCAAAAATTGGAATTAAACTTCACTTGTATCAGCCTACTGTGCGCTATTTGGATACTGAGAAGTGTTCGTTGCAGCGTTGGGGCGCTTTCATCCCTCAGTTTTTAGCTGAGCCACAAGAAAAAGAAAGGCTGCTTTCGCTAGTACTTTGTTGAAGTACATCAAACTGAACACATTTGTAAACTGCAGCAAAATAATGAGATAATTTAAACCCGTTTTAATAGCAACGTTCGTGATAATAAGTCTTTAATAATAAATTTTAAGATTCTGTTGGATCGTCATGAATGAATTTAAGACCTTGGTTTTCCAAGAGAAATCTGTGAATCACAGACCTTTCCAGTTGTACGTAAAGCGCTGTTGTCATTTCGGAATTCTTCGTGAATTTCGTTTGGCATTTCGACGTGAGCAATAACGCTCGAGTTACCAACGTGGAGTCTCCAGAACATGAATTTTCCGGGAGATTATCGTCTAAGCAAATATTTCACCTGCAGCTTAATTTGTTCCAGCAGACTTAAATCTCACGCAAGAATAGAATAAAAATTTTATGCCAATTCGAAAAAAAGTTTTGGAAGTTAAAACAGCTCACTTTGACCTCCTACGCCTTCAACTGTCTTAACACTCGCTGCAAAAATGGCAAACCAGAAGATAAAAAGGTTAAAGTAAGGCGTGCATACAAGGTTTATTTAACACGAAATGGTTAAATTATTCGAAATCATGTCATCGTTTGTATCACTCATATCAATTTGTAATGGTCCTACTCTGATACATAGTTAACCTAATAAGTAATTAAAAAAGTTATCTGTGAAATGTCAAACATAGTGTTTGTTGTATCCGTGTATACTCGGCAAACATTACTCATACAGAACATTTAAAGTATTGTAGTTACCGGGGTGGATATTTCTAGACCCTTGTGACGTCACGACGTATTCAGGCTTCTTAATTCGCTTTAAAATTTTTAGAGAACTCTGGTTCACGGGAATTTAATGGCAGTCGTGTTACATGAAACAGAATTTCTATTTTTAAAGTTGAGAAGTACACAACTCCAAAGCCTGCTTAAAAATGAACTGTTTTGAACATTATGTACACGATGGCGTAAGTTTCAATCGTATTAAAATTTGCGAATTAAGATCTGCATAAAAGCTCGAATGAAAAAAATGACCTGTCTGATTCTGATCTCGTTCCGATATTTTTTAATCCTTGGCTGGAACAGCAGACGCGCAAAACATGGTCTAGCAAACACAATTCCGGGCGAGACACATTGCAAAAACTCCAGTTCAGGAAAATGAAAATTTACTCTTATAATAATATTTTGTTCGTGCATGGACGTTCCGAGTTTTTACAAAGCGCCCCAAAATAGTCATTAAGTGCTGAGTCACTCAAGGGAGTGATCATGTCGTTTTCTACAGACACCACAGTTTCTCATGCGAGACAGAGCGTTGGCCGACCAAGGGTAATAAGTTGACCCTCACACTACAGGGCACGGCTTGGCTGCCGTCGTGTCTATGGCGGCCTTGGACCTGCACGTATAAAAGCTCACCGCGACACAGCAGCATCATCATCTGAACGACAGCTTCAGTCATAGCAACTACAGCACAATGAACTCTGTAAGCACACAGCGTTTTAGCTTTAAAATATTTATCCTAACTTGATGAAATATTTAAATAGGCATTGGGTGAATCGAAATTGGGAGTCTCATTGAGTGTGTCTTCGATGATTCGACTTATTCTGGAACATTTTACGAATCTCACCGTCTAAATCATTTAATTTTCAACGGTCATGCCATAGTCTAAAGCTTGATACGACCAGATGTCTTATTGGTATCATAACTTACCCGTCTATTGAAGCCACCAGCAGAATTTACCAGGCCCGCATCTCATTTATCAATTCTAATCCGAAACCAAAACGAATGCGGTCTAAAATTTTGGATGGTCCCTTCTCCAGTAATTCGTTTACCAGCTCACTTCAGATTTTCTGTTAATTAATTTATTTACCTGTTCAAATCAGATTTTCTGTTCATTAATTCGTTCACTTGTTCATATCAGACTTCATATTTAACTTGTGCTTGTACCTTTTCAGATTACATTCACCGTTTTCGCCGGGCTCATCGCCCTTGCCGCTGCCATGCCTGGTAGCTGGGAGAAAGCTGGTGGTCTTGGTGGCGTCGGAATCGGCGGTGGTTTTGGCGGTGTGGGAGTTGGCGGCGGTATCGGCGGTGTGTCTGTCACCGGAGGTGGATTTGGAGGAACTTTCGAGGGCGGCTTCAGCGACGCTAGCTTCGGAGGAGCCGGCATCGGATCAGGATTCGCCGGTGGTCTTGCAGGAACCGTGGTCAGCTCGGACGCCATCTCCGGCAGCGTTGTGCACCCCGCCCACACCGTCGGTGTGAACCTCGTCTCCAAACCCTTCCCCGTCCAGGTCCCCGTCAAGGTCCCCATCGTGAAGCACGTCCCGGTCCCCAAGGTGATCAAGACCGTGAAGACCGTGAAGGTGCCCTTCCAGGTGGTCAGGACCGTCCCCTTCCAGGTGGTCAGGACCGTCAGAGTCCCCGTCCAGATCCCAGTTAGAGTACAAACCTCGGTGGTCAGCTCCGGAGTTGTCGGAGGAGGAGTCGGCGTCGGAGGATTCGGTGGCGGAATCGGTGGTGGTGTTGGCGTTGGAGGATTCGGCGGTGGTGTTGGTGTCGGTGGATTCGGTGGTGGAAAGGGTGCCTGGTAATGAAGCTTAGGCTATTTACATAAACGACTTATCGAACGAACGAATCACCTAGTCAGAATGACTAAGGATCTATATTTAAATTATTTAATGGGGTTGCAGCAAGCAATTGTCAAACTCCTTATAAAATACATGCCTTTGTCACTTTATATCGTCTTTCCCTTATTCCCTATTGAGAAGCCGACTAAGTTTAAAGAAAAAAACTTTGTCATTGAAAGAAAGAACATTTATTCCAAAGCTTCAGGAAGACTCACAAATGTGACACATCAGATATTAGACAAACATGAAATGAAAATTAGTCACAAGTTGCCGCATGTTCCCTTATTCTTCGAGTAAGCTTTCAACAAGTGTAACACAGTAGTTGACATGTTCTACGTAGAAGTATAGTTCATTATGCGTCAGTCTAATAATAGGTCTCGAATGATATGTATTAATAGGTCATCTTCAAAATGACATTTCCAGACATTAGTATCAATTCTTATATCAAAGAAAGACTAATACTTAAAAAAGTCACCATTAACGAGTAAAAAAAGAGTTGGGTATAACTTGGTTAGTCGCACAACATCTACGCAAGTTTCTCCCGAGCACAGTTCTTGCAACAAAACTACACGCTCAGGTATAGAACAGGAGACTGAATGTGAAAATAAATTCTATGGCAAGACTCAAAAAACAAATTTGTTAGGTGTAAAATTTTCATCCACGTTAAAGATGTTGTGCCCATCAGATGAAATCCTTCATAAAGGATCTACTGCGATCTAGGTAACTGATGACAGTTAAAGGTTCTTGGTTGAGTTCATGTTCAGAGGAAAAAAAGGAATTAAATCGGATGATAGTGAAAATAAAGGAGAATTAATAATTAGATTTAGAAATTTGGTGGTCTTATGCACGAAGACCTTACAGCGCGATTCACATTAGAAAAAATAGTTCATTAATTATTTCCAAATGTTTATCATAAAGATATGAGTGTTGGAAGAAAATGAAGCTAAGGGCCAGATAAGCGCTGCTCTTTATTTTTGGCCAACTGAAATTTACCTCTCACGAAATTGATTATTTTTTAAACTTGCAATCTCCAGGTTGAATAGAAACTGATGGAAAATATTTCAAAATATGAGAAATAAAAAGCCTTTAAAGCCTTTGAGATATAAAAGGACTTATCCTAAATGAATATAATGGTTAAACAGCCTAAAAATTACCTTTTTCTACAAGAAATGTTGTCATGAACGCACCAAAACTGGTAGCGTTTATTTCGATGGAAATAACATTAAGAACAAATCCGATTTAAATTTTCACGTGAAGACGGAAAATGAAAATTTGAGCTTCATTTCATGCTTGGAAACATGCAAATTGAGCTGAATCTTTAAGTTTTTGTAGTCATCCAAGTAGTGAAGCAAATTTCATGTTAGGAGACGTTATTTGTGAGGCAGATTCCATGTTAGGAATCAGACATTTCAGACATTCTAACTGAAATGAATTTTTTGTAATCCAGGTTGTAAGTGTCGTAACTTTGTGAGCTTGGGAGAATTTCAGCTCAAAATACTCCTGAGCAGTTTCTGAATAAAGCATAAAAGCATATTCATAACATTGGCCTATTCAAAATATCAATTGTCATTTCAGCACCTCGCTGAGTTTGAAAGTAACTTTTACGAAACATATTTGTCGGTGAGCAGTGTGCGTGTATGTATACAGAAAATCAAAAGGAAAATTTTGTGTTGGAAAAACTGCTCCGCACAATGTATTAGGAGCGTCCTATGAGGAAAGTATAACACAAATATGTACTAGCTTTAATAATATACGGCTGAATTATAGATGAAAAACAAAAATAATGGTGAGAATAAAGATTTTCTTTGTTCAAAATTAAATATCTTGATTTGATAACATGAATTGAAAATTCCATCACTGAAACAAATTAACGTCTCCGTAGCGTAAGATGCGTCCAAAAGGATAAAAATAATTGGATTTATTGAACCCAGAGTGATGTTAGTAATTATGTTTGAGCAGCTTGTGATAACAGTTACTAAGTACAGAGTCGGTGCCGTAGTAAGTCACTCTGCCCAGAGTTGGTGCCGTAATCGTTGGTGCCATATAAACGATATCTATCAATCAAGATTGAGATCCACAATTATAGCTCTTACATTTTAGAAAAATTTGGTAAATATTTGAAGAAATGAACTTACATCTCTTAGTGTACTTCTTTGTGTGATTGGTTGCAGTGTCAGAACTGAACTGGTGAAACACTGAAAAAAGAGATTCGTAAGTACGAGATAGAACTTAGAATCATATATTAAAAGGCTAGTGAAAAAATGAGGCACATTTATTGCTACGAAAACGTGAGAAAATGCGTTTTGTGAACAATTCTGCACCTATTAAATCCATCGCGAATCCTTATTTTCTTGATTTATATTCCCCTAATGAAGGCACGGATGAAACTGGATTTAACAAGATTTTTTTTTGTGGAGCACAAGCTGACCAGAAAGGGGATCAATAAACTTGCTCATGCCTTCAAGCGTGCCGGAGAATTAAAATTTTATTTATTCATTTTTTTTTACTGCTATCGCCTAGTATAATCATACAATGAGCAGCCTTATTTGGACCCCTGAATTTTTCCTCAGCATTCTCTTGGGGAATAAAAATCCCAACAGATTTATTTTCCACACGCTCTGATGCACAAATATTTTTCCCAAGACATGTTTTTTTGAAGACCCTCAATATAATCACACGAAAATATTCTGTAGGGTTAAATGGTTCCTGCATAGTTTGTGCCAAAATGTAATGCACAATGTAGTCACACAAAGCGCGCTGTGGCTACACAGAGCAAAATAGCAAGCGAGACAAGAAACAATAGATTTAAAGATGAAAATCACAATTCCTCCGAGGCGGTACACAGAAGTGAAAGTGACCCGCCTCCATCTCAGGAATTCGAAAGCGCGCTTGTAAGTGTATGACTGAACAAGTTCTCGGCTAACTTCCCTCCTGCGTCCCTGTAACTCACCAGAAAAAGCTGCACCGCAGCTCTCTCGAAGAACCAAGTTCATGACATACCGCTGGCATTGACCTGAACTTGATTTGAGAACGTCGGAAAAACTTGCAGAGGTTCGCAGATGTAAACGCCCAGTGTACAGTATTTGCATGCTCGAAAGGAGAGCCAATTAGGTGCGTTTTGACCAGCGTGGATTTTTTCTGACTTGCGCTTGAACTGAGAATGTACTCTTTTGCAAGCTGTTTTTTCTTGATGTAGAAGATATTTCGTAAGAGGTCAGGAAAATTTCACTTGCTTCTGATGGCTGAGGCCTTAAAGCCCTCGGCAGCGAGATGCAGTTGGTGCCTTTAGTTCAAACCCATGAAACGTTAACTGCTACCGATTCAATATTAAGCTCAAATTTGAGTTGATTTGAGACTTAATTTTGAAAATAACGAACATTAAGTAGATCGTGTCTTCACTGAATTTTCATTAAGAACTTAGGAAAATTGAGTTTCTGACTGCTGGTCGGTCAGCAGCCTTATGAAAATCCCCTCAGTGACCACCCGTAGGTCACGTCGCAGTTAAAATGTTAATGTTGTTCAAACTTTTTGATAAAAGCGATATCATCTGATGAAACAAAAAATTAATAGAGCTTAAACGACGAGATGGTCGTACCACAATATTGAAAGTGACCCATTTAAAAAACAAATCAAAGCTTGCAGTGAGCTCAGCTTCGCGATCAAAATTTAGCGGGGCAAAAAACACACACACGAGTCCTGCTTAATTTTAAGAACTTTTTTGGCTTCAAAACTCGTAGGATGCAATTTATTTGTATCTCTTACCAATGACTTGGGCGGTGGAATTTGAGTGGCTTGAAGCATTGTTGACTTCGCAATAATGTAGCCGGGTGTCCCATAAATTACTTCTACGTACCCTACACGATAAGGTTGGTGGCTCACCCTGGAACTTTCTCCTCAGCAATTAATAAGAGCTGAACGAACTTCGATGGAGGCGTTGCCGAGTGTTTACGGTACACTGAACAATCATCAGTTACAGCCCAGCATTAACTGCTTTCGATTAATAATTCCTGTCAGGTCCGCCGTGCGGCCAAAACTGAACTAAAAAACTTCTGCCGTGTTCCACAGGAATAAAGTTTTGGTAATTGTGTTGGTGGGAGCTGTTTTACGTTCGCTTTATCGCCCGGAATGCCGGCTGCCCTTAGGCCATTTATGAAGTCGTAATGCAGGGATGGAAATCTTCGCGGCATAAAATGGGTCGATGCTTGCACGGTATCTGAGATACGAAATCGATTTCCAGCGGAAATATCGTCTCCGTAATCGCTCGTAACCACTGGATGCCGTAAATATTTTACGACTGCAATTCAAATTCTGGGATTATTGATTTAAATCGAACTGTCACCACGAGCGAGGAAAGCCATTCGCAAGACGTTCTGTTGAGGAGTTAACCTCCAGCAGCAAATACTGGATTTATGTTTGTAGAGTAATAATTTGCGTGTGGCTTAGGCATAACTAAACGATGGAAACGAATAAAGTTGAATTCCATTACTGTATAGAAGCGGGATTTTCAACATAGTGTTCTGAACTTTTCATGACAGTAAGATGAAATCGTGCGAATTGATTGTGTGCTCTTTTTTTTAAAATTATCTATGTAGAACTGAAACTTGGTCACACGGGAGGCACGTAATTAATTAAAACATTTAGCGTTTTGTCTTATTGAGTGAATTGAAAAAGTGATGTTACGTCCATCATTAGTAGGCATATTTCAATTTTCCGTTGTAACCAACCGGTGACGTGGCGATGCCATCTAATGTCGATTCGAACGTTTGATACTTACGCCAAGCTTTCAATTGAGTTTGTATTCCATATTTAATATGTGTTAATGTGGGAATGAGTTTAAATTCATTTGCAATTTAATTTATTCTCTAAGAGACAAACAGCGATTCAAAGAAAAATAAAATTAAATGCTATCTTCAAATGAAGTAGGGACATCAGCAGAAATACTGAGTAAAATATTACATTCAATGCATCAGGAACGTAGATAAACTCTTATCAATTAATTGATTTACAATTATAAATCAATAAGCATTACAAATCAAAATTTGAACCCATGTGGAGGGTACGAAAGCGTCGTAAAAAACCTTGGGCGCGCGAACAAGAAAACCCGCTAGAAACCTCGGGCGCACAAAAAAGTGGTGCCACCGCTCTGTAAAATTTTAAGGGGGCCATCACGTGGTCCGTGCATCTCGGGAATCTGCAACCCATCAATGATGGAGGCCATTGCTTTTGTCTGCGTGGTTGAAGACCAGGGTGAAGACTATACAACAGGTCGAAATGCGGGATTTAGGACATCGTGCGAAAAGGAGACCGAGGCAACAGCAGGGCGAGCCAATCGACAACCGAAATATCTTTCGGCAGTCATGATAGGTTGATATTAAATGATTTTATTTTACGTAAATGCCCCCGTAAGATATGAAGAGTAAAATACATAGTCAAGGGTTGAATAAGATTTCTAGTGTAGAATGCAAAAAAATGTGCAAATTATTCACAAGGTTACGTATGAAAAATGCGGCCGTTAAGTGAGCAATTATTGTGAGGAAGATTCAGAATTCAGTGTATTTTTTTGTGCGGAAGACGGCTCTTCCCACATAGAGTGTGTCTGGTGTGTAAATAATAATGTGGGGATTATTATTATTATATTTCCAATTTCCGTAATGTGTTGTGTCCTTATTTGTGTCGATAAATTATTTCCGGGTCTCGTATTAAATAATTTGGCTGTACGGTGTTGCACAATCATTCACAATAATGCCTTTTTCAACTCACGTGTTCAATTTAAAACAAAATAACTAAACATTCAGGTGGTGTTTATTACCCCCATGTTGATCAAGCAAGTGCAGCGTAGGAAGCTCTCTAAATCTCTTATTTCTCTCTTTCTATTTATTTTTCCCCCCTAATTTTTCTACTCTTTCTCTTTCCATATCTCGGGTTTGTATCCCCTCTCCGACACCCCAGTCTGACTTTTTCGCCGCCTGCATGCATGTTTTTCGCCGCCCAAGTAATTAAATTCCTTGGGTGGCGAAAAACATGGATGCTCCGGCGAAAAAGTTAGACTCTTTTACACCTGTAAGGAGGGAACACGGTTCCGTAACGCCCATCTTTTGATAAAAACAACCATTAAGACATAATTTTTCTGCTTCACAAAAGCAGAATTAAATCATTAGATAGTTCCCTACTTATTAATAGTTCTAGATGACATAATGATACAATAGTGATGTCAGTAAACTGTTGATGTACGTACCTAGTGAATTAAAGCTGTTTATAACCTTTTTTCATTACATCTTCTCAATCAGTTCTACAGAGATCAGAATCACTTCACTAACACCTCACCAACAATTTACTAAGAACATCATCACGTCCTCGTCAAGTCTACTGAGAGGTGCACTACATGACCATATCCTCGATAACTCAAGTTCCAACTCCCCAGCTCCGCACTCCCCCCACTCTTCCCCAACACTCCTCCCCCACACTCCCCAACTCCCCCCCAACACACCTCAACACAACAAGGAGAAGCGACCCCGTCTCTGGTATCCCCCTCGGCTTGAGTCGATTGCTCTGGCAATAAGAAGGATTTTATTCAGGGGGTACGATAGCGGGAAGCTTTATTGGGAGTGAGTTTACTGCTCTACACGCTACACGCTCAGCTGCTTCTGCTGCACACGTGTAAGTAGACGTGTAGGTAGACGAGACGTGTAGGTAGACGAGACATGTAGGTATACGAGACGTGTAGGTAGACGAGACGTGTAGGTGGAAGAGACGTGTAGGTAGACTTGAGTAGACTAACGCTTCCTTTACCCACATTCTACACTAGAAAGTTGAAGCCATTTGTTATGGGGATCTCTATTCAAGCTTCTGTTCTCACAGTCTATATCTGCACCTCTAGGTTAAAGGAATGTTCAATCATAGTTTCGTATTCCTTGTTGTTTTTATATTTAATGAACAGTGCCTTTCTTCCTCATACTTTTATGTTAAAATAAAAACCATACCGGCGAATACGCTTGATTTGTGCTAAAAGGGCCCAGACATTCCAAGGGAATGCTTTGGCTACCACATAAGGCTCGCAACACTATACCACAGGCTGGTGTTTTAATGCTGAATTTGGGCACTTCAACTCGTAACTGAACACGTCATTTGGGAGGTGAAAATGTTGAGAATTTCCTTGAATAACCTGAACGTGTTTGTGTGACTGAACGTGGCCTGTTGCTGCTGCCTTAAATCCAATTCTTATGTTTGTCATACAAATCAGAAAATCCATCAAAAAATCCAATCCTCATACCTCTTACAAAGATCAACAATTCCAATCCTTATATTTCTTGTACAAATCCAAACATCCAACCCTTATACTTCTTGTAGAAATTAACTGATTTACGTCATAACCGTCACGAGTAAGAGATTCTTCACTACAAGTCAAGCATGAATTTTCAAAGCCTCCGGCATCCATTGACGGACCGTCCTCACAGTCATGTTCTAGACGAGAGCAACTTTTTCATCCACGATTTCTTGATGGTTGCAGGTTGCAATGGCTTCATTTGATACCACATCCCGTTTGAAAATTTTTTCAGTGAGAACGGAAGCCTTTTTAGGATCCTCAATACCCTGATATTATGATGAGTAGTACGAGAAGGAGAGCAGTATGATAAGAAGAGCAGTATGATAAGAAGAGCAGTATGATAAAGAGAGCAGTATGATAAGAAGAGCTGCAGATGTTTTTCATGTTAATAATGATCTACAAGTTTGCTAAGGTCTGTCACCGGGACTTTCTGATGTGCCAGGATAAGGACTCAGGTGTACTCTTGCATCACAAGTTGGTCTTTATAAGTTGGGTGGAAAATGTTGTTGCTGTGCTAAATTTGACAAAGCTGGAGAGAAATCGAACAACGAGACTATGTAAACAGACACTCATGGAAACAAAATTTCTTCTCACCGATTCCACTCAGCTAATTGAAATGTTATGAATAGTTCTAGGTGACAACCGTGTACATTGAAGGAGAACAGCGGATAGAGTTGGTGTCGAATATTCAACGCCATCAACATCAACAACGCCGCATTTTCAAAGTAATGGGTTCGTCAAAGCCCCGAATAAAATGCAATGAAATGCTGTAGACTAAGTTCAATAAGCTACAATTCTCCAATGCCTACCTGAGAAATGAGAAGCAATAGACTGTGGTACACCACAGCACTGAAACAAAACATAATCAAATGCTGCAGACAAAGTTCAGTAAGGCACGTGTCATGAAGAGGACACCAGACTTTACAATAAAGAGAAAACCACTGAAAGAACGCTGACAGGGCCATAACGCTGATGAAACTTCAAAAGCCATTCCGTGCACGACAGCCTCAAGTGATCCGGGGAAAAATTCAGAGGTGCGTTGTGCAATATCCGTTCACTTGAGGTCTTTGGTCTCTGTAGCATTCTTCGGCTTTCAAACGAAGCCAAGAGTCTCGCTGTGCACCCAGAGGAGATATCAATTAACGTAGTCTGCTGCAGCTCGTGATTTCCGACACAACTTCCTCATTGGAAGCGTCGTGTTCTTTGGAAGTTGATGATAAGACTTGACTTAGACCGCGGGTGAGGCAGCATGTGCAGACTATGGGAGCTGAAATAAGATCCTTAAACCACGAGTGAGGGAGCACGCGCAGAATATGGGAGCTGAAATAAGATCACCTAAACCGTGTTCATTGAAAGGGCATGAAGAATGTCCACACATCTCGGCTGTTTACAAGTCACGCAGCGTGTGGGAATCGTCGAAACCAAACACCAAGACTGACACGTAATGTAACGTCATTCTTCTCGGGGTACTCAATCCAGAGAAAGACAGCTGTTCGATGCAGTTCGAATTGCTCCGTGGTGTCTCGCTGTGACCACTGACGGCCTTGCAATTGCGCAATACAGGGCTATACCTGGCAATAATTGTCCGCGCCCCATCGATCGCGTCGAGAGCGTAGTGGCAGTCCATTACTGAGGAGCGTTGCGTGTCCGTTCAGCCGTACGTTCTCGCGTATCGAACTTTGCCTCGTCCAGGAATGTCGCTCTTTTGTGCGTTTTGTGAAGTGAAATGACTGGAATAGTTATAACTAAATTATTGAAATTGTGCTGTGTGTTGATGTAGGAATAAATGAGCATTTTTTACATATTTTTACATAATGTCTTTCTTTTGCGAGTATTTTTTACACAATGTCGTTCTTTTGTACGTTTTGTGAAGGGAGATGGCTGGAATAGTTACTGCTGGATTATTGAAATTGCGGTGTATGTTGATGTAGGAATAAACGCGTATTTTTTACTTAATGCCTTACAGTAAACGTGAAAAAGTTGTGAATTAGTCAGAAAGTGAGCTGATGCTAAATGAGTTTAATGAATCGTTCACCTGCCATCATATTCGCAAAGTTTGAACTTTTCCAAATTTGCCCTGAGTGGCAGTAGTTGTGCAACTGTCTCTGCAGCTTTGTTGTCTACTCATTAAATTTCAATATTCTCCATAAATAGCACTGGACCAATGCAAGTCTTGCCTGAGAAGGGCCTCCTTACCAACTCTTTCAAACACAAATTGTGAAGCGTTCTTCCGGATAAATTGGTAAAGTTAGACAGTACGTATTCAAAGGAAAAAATGAAGACAAATTTGACCCCTAATTTCTTTCTATTTTATTGCATTGAGAAGCTTCCTTTGCAAGAAGATTTTGTAGATTAGAAAATACAACAGATTATCGATTCGTAGATCAGTTCTCCCTCCTGTGCTCACAGCTTGGGCCTCATCGCTCTCCCCCTCCTCCCCGGCCGCAGTTAAAGCATAACTTGCTTTTTATTCAATCTCATTTTTCTCCTGTTCCTATCAACTATTTCCGTCGCGCATCCTCTAATACAGATACCAACAATTGAAAACTTACGACAGCAAATAAGTGAATGATGTTCATTTTTAACTTGAGTTTCATTTCATTTATTTGATATGTTAAAAAACCACTAATGTGAATTACTAAGGTAAGGAAGATGAAAAACTTCACACTCTAGCCTTGAATTTCCGTTCTGTCATTTTTCAATAGCGTTAATAGATAGCAACGAACATCACGTGAGATCGTGGAACAAGACTTCGGAACTTATTCAGCAATGGACTCATTTTCTTCCTTATCCTAAAACTTACTAACAATGCTCTTGTTCTGTTAAAATGCTCAAACAGCTGCCAAATGCATTAATTTGGACCTTACTAGCAACAAATTTCCGCTCAAATCATTCGTTAAAATATAAAGTTAGTGGACTCATTACTCACCAGTGGACATCACTAGCCGCAATTTCCGCTCAAATTATTCGTTAAAAAATAAAGTTAGTGAACTCATTTACTCGCAGGTGGACCTCACTAACCGCAATTTCCGCTCAAATTGAGCGTTGAAAAATAAAGTTAGTGAACTCATTTACCCACAGCGCGTACATAGAGAACCTCACCCACACGGCGCCGGTGCCCTGTATTAGAGTCGGTGTGGGCTGGAGGCCGATCCATCAGCACGATCTCCAGAGAGCCATCAGCTTCATTATTGCAATTTCTAGTCGACTCAAGACGAGGCTCGAGTCCCCTTCAGTTTTTCCTTTAAAATTGTATTCGTTTGTTCAGCAGCACGTGATTTCCAAATGTAGTTGATGACTTAACTGTTTTACATCCAGAACTGGTGATAGATTACTTCTGCTTGCGTTAACCTTATTTGATTGGGAAACGCCCCACGGTTGTTTTTTCTCAACCTTAACAAAACTTAAACGTTTTCTCCACGGTAGAAGAATGCAACACAAAAGTAATGATCGCCAGGAGTTGCTTTTAGTTTCCCCTACCGAAGTAAACATGAAAGAATCGCTTCAAGTAATGGAAAACTTACTTTTCCCGACACACCGACTTTCAGTGCTGATATTTATTTTATGTTCTCCCATTTCTTGCAGTGCAATGAGCGTTAAATAGCATCGTTAGTTTTGCAATTTCACTATAATTTAAAAGAAAACAATTCGTTACAACGTGTCTCGAGTGAACGCATACGCTAATTATTCTTCCCATTCAGAATGCATTTTCAAAAGACAATCACGGATGTGAGTGCTATTTGCTTGTGAATTTCTGTGCTTCTCTCCGAAATTTTTTACTGGTTCTCTTTCATTCAGAAGTGTTAAGTAGCTGCTTGCAATGGGATCTGGAAAAGTCTCTATGCAAATAGCACATTTTTGAAAAATTGTTTTTATTATTGTCAGATTAAAGCCGAGAAGAATCGCTGAAAACTGAAAACCTAGTTTTCTTCACTTTTTAAGAATTTCACTTATATACTCAACAGCCTAGGTTAAAACCAAGATGAATCGCTGAAAAGTGAAAATATGATTCTCTTGTTTCTCATGAAAGAATATTTACACGAATATCCCAACTTTTTCCTCTAACAGAACCTTGCAAACTTCGCGAGACCACCCCACAAAAATGAAGCGATAATTTTCGTCGTACCACGTGAAAACGTAAACAAAAACATTTCAGCGATATAAACACAAATACAGTACGCTCCTCTGAGGAAGGGAATATTTTCATCAAGGTTTTTGTTTAAGCCAAGCATGGCTGGGCGGAGGCAAAGGAGTGTTCCCATATTTTGTGTCCGGCCGAGCGGAGACAGGCCGGCCTGGGTCGCAATTTTCCTCGGATGCTTAAAAAGCGGAGCGGTCGAGTTTATGGGCGAGAGGACCTTATCGGTCCCGCGGTTTGGGGACTTTGGGGAGGGGTGTGGGGCTGACCGACGGGCATCGGGTTGAGGGGTGAGGAGGAGTAAGGGATGTTCGAGATATGAGGGGCATCGGGGTGAGGGGTGGGGAGGAGTAAAGGATGTTTGAGATATGAGGAACGGCGGGGTGAGGGGTGGGAAGGGTAAGGGATGTTCGAGATATGAGTGGCATCGGGGTGAGGGTGGTCGAGGAATGTGGGGAGTCAGTGTGAGGGATGGGAAAGTGTAAGGGATGGGAAGGGTAAGGGATGGTAAGGTATGAGAGGCGTCAGGGTAAGGGATGGGAAAGGGATGGTCGAGGTACGTGGGCATTAGGGTGAGGGATGGGAAAAGGAAAGGGATGCTCGAGGTACGTGGGCATCAGGGTGAGGGATGAGAAAGGGATGGTCAAGGTACGTGGGCATTAGGGTGAGGGATGGGAAAGGTACCTAGGGCATGAGGGCGAGAGATCGAGTGGGGTGTTATTCCTCGAGAGCTCGAAGAATGTGTTTTGAGAAACTGATGGTTTGCGGTGGGACGAGAGGAGTGATAATTACAGTCTTGTTTTGTGGGAAAGCCTGGTGACTTGCAAGCATACGAAAGGATTAATTATCTCTTGAATGAAGGTCTGATGGATGAACGTGGAGACGATCTGATCCAGAAAGAAATATCTTCTCGTATAGGACGACCACTGTGGCTTAGATGTACATTGGCAATTGCACGGCGTTAAAAATCGCAAAATGTTACGATAAACTTAGTAAAATGTTTCGATAAACTTAAGATCTCTTAAATTATTGTCAGATACAGTTCATGGAAAATCAAATAACAGCGTTGATAGGATGCCCTGGGAGTTGCTGGACTTATTTGAAACCACAAACAAACATGTTTAAATGTGTTGATCTTAATAGCCTTAAGAAACAATTTTCATAATTAATCAATGGAGGTAAATAAACTATTAACGTTGTTTACAATGTTTGCTTCCTATGCGATGAGTAGAGCAAAGAAGATGCCAATGAATAATAAAATCCTGAATGTTATTATCCATAATCAATTCTTACTGATTGTTCACAAAATTGATGAATGCATAAGATTTACGGTTAGAATTTCGATGAAGCCTGGAAAAGAAATTAGTAATTCTGATCAAAACACAAACGATTTCTTTAATAAAGTTGTACGAATACGCACTGTGCAAATCAATGCCAGCCTTTGTGTCTCTGATGAATATCAAGAGTAATGCAAGAAGGTTTTTACTCTTCCAACTCAAATATTTTCGAAAACCAAAATGTTTTCGAAAAGCTGTCGTCGCGTCGAAAGGCACATCGAAAATATAACTACTGAAAGAAGGCCGTGGCGAGAACTTGAAACTCTTCTTCGATTCGAGAAATGAAACCCAAAAAATAAATGAGAAAAACATTTAATCAGTCTTTGAAAAAGGCATTTGAAATGAACGAGCAGGTAAAAACCATTTCTAATATCATTCTTTAGAAACAATATTCGAAGTTAAGGTATAGGTTCAAGTTTTTCTACGGACTAGAAACAAACATCGATCACGGACTTAAGATCAGAAAAAAATTACATAACACATTTTTCTGTGGCACACCAGAGAAATACACCAGAGAATACGTAGATTCAAAATCACAGAAAAACGATTCTAAAACACTTCAGTAGTTATGTATTGAAGATTCTGTGTTAAAGTTTCTGCCTTTCTGTTTCGAATATATTATTATAAAAGGGAACATTCTTTTAATAACAAACGTTTCGGAATCTCCGATTCCATCATCAGTGCTGTAAAACAGAATAAAAAACGATAATGAACAAATTACGAAAAAGCTAGAAGAATATGATATAAATATACCTACATTGAACGAAAAATAGTTAAGCCTAACCATTAAAAAATAAAATTTCTATCAAACATTCGAAGCGACACGTACCCTTGCACCTAAATTCTAGCAATCAAACCATCACACAATAACATCTACCCAGAGTAACAGGACTACACACATACACACACACACACACACATCCGAACACACTCCTATTCACACAGTTGGGGCAATATTTAATTTCATCGCACTTTGGTCATTATTTAACTGAGGTCTATGGGTAAAAATAAACAAGGATTCTAAAATACTAAGGTCCAATTCTTCTGTGGTTCTACAAAGTGTGTAGAAATTGGAATTTTTGAAAGGGTGGATTGAACTATGGCAATAATCTCGGATAGCGGACTGGGAGGGAGATGAATATGGACGGCCGGTTCTATGGGAGATTCCAGAGTGTTGGCTGTGACGAATAAATTGCTGGAGTGCGGTACTTCCAACATAGGACTGCAGACAGCAATCGCATTTATACAAATATACACAACCACTTCTCAGGCACTCATCCAAACGCTCTTTCCTATTAAAAAAATGCACCTATTTTAAAACTATTTCTATAAAATGGTAGCACGTCAATGAAAGTAAAACGAGAGTGCATCAGGGATACACTCTCATACACCCTGATGCACTCTCGTTTTACTTTCATTGACGTGCTACCATTTTATAGAAATAGTGTTAAAATAGGTGCATTTTTTAATAGGAAAGAGTGTTTGGATGAGTGCCTGAGAAGTGGTTGTGTATATTTGTATAAATGTGATTGCTGCCTGCAGTCCTATGTTGGAAGTACCGCACTCCAGCAATTTATTCGTCACAGCCAACACTCTGGAATCTCCCATAGAACCGGCCGTCCATATTCATCTCCCTCCCAGTCCGCTATCCGAGATCATTGCCATAGTTCAAACCACCCTTTCAAAAATTCCAATTTCTCCACACTTTGTAGAACCACAGAAGAATTGGACCTTAGAATTTTAGAATCCTTGTTTATTTTTACCCAGAGACCTCAGTTAAATAATGACCAAAGGGCGATGAAATTAAATATTGCCCCAACTGTGTGAATAGGAGTGTGTTCGGATGTGTGTGTGTGTGTGTGTGTGTGTATGTGTGTAGTCCTGTTACTCTGGGTAGATGTTATTGTGTGTTGGTTTGATTGCTAGAATTTAGGTGCAAGGATACGTGTGGCTTCGAATGTTTGATTGAAATTTTATTTTTTTATGGTTAGGCTTGGCAATTTTTCGTTCAATGTAGGTAAATTGATATCAATTTCTTATAGCTTTTTCGCAATTTGTTCATTATCGTTTTTTATTCTGTTTTACAGCACTGATGATGGAATCGGAGATTCCGAAACGTTTGTTATTAAAAGAATGTTCCCTTTCATATTGGTTCTTCTTTTTATCTAGAGTATTAGATTTCCTAAAAACCGCCCTTTTAATTCTAAAAAAATTATTTTAACTTTTAAATTCCTTTATCAAGTTCTTCTACATTTGCATTTTCCCACTCGTACATTTTTTGCTCAAAAATCTTTTCCTAAAGGTGGAAGAGTTTGATTGGCTCTGCGTTGAAAAATCAATTGACTTATGATCTTAACTTAGAGGAATTCATGAATTGGAAGTTGTTAAGGCAGATATAAACTAGGATAGTCCGTAGTAATTTCATTGTGCTGAAATGTCCCTGTTTCTTCGTTCTTCTCATCCCCATAGCTCCACATCACCTAAGCTTGTGGTATTCATTGCGCGGCTCTCGAAAAAATGTAAATTGATTAATTAAAGTGGATTTTATATAATAAAGGCTAACTTGCTGCAGCTGCGGCTCACTCAATCAATGCGTTTAACCGAAGTGGCCATCTTGCAAAAATTAGTGAATAACACTGAGTCCTAAGCCATAAGATGTATAGTACTGAATATAGTTATTTTGAACGTAAAGATATACAAAGAGTTATACATATGTTGTCAAATTAGTCTCATTCACACAACTCTACGAGGAGTGGAGAGATTTCGTGCTCCTTTAAATGTAGGGAGTAAACTCCGCAGACTTTTTCATTTTAGCTTCCTGCGCGTGTGAGAGGCGGCCGAAATATTGTGGTGAAATACAAGAACATTCTGAGGCCATCTGGGCAATGTCAGGAGCTGCTCTAGTTTGTCTTGATTTCTGGGAAAAATTCTCCCTCTCGCGGATTTTTTATTCAATTTGGAAGAAAAAACATGGTGTGAAAATGCTTTAAACCGATCCGGTTCTGAGTTTCAATTCTCAACACGAACAAGTTCAGAGACTGAACTAAATTATACGAACAGTGTATCTATACTGGCATGATGTAAACATATATACCTGTGAAGCAGTTTTACGTGTTG
This sequence comes from Platorchestia sp. MABIK, assembly GCA_014220935.1. NCBI lineage: Eukaryota > Metazoa > Arthropoda > Malacostraca > Amphipoda > Talitridae > Platorchestia > Platorchestia sp. MABIK. Next base: position 15,100 of record JACJUY010001875.1, on the reverse strand, counting down.
GTTCATGGTTTAAATTTGAAAATTTTGGCTTTTCATGGACCTCATATAAAATGTGACAAAATGTGATGAGATAGAAAAAATTTGTACACTAAATTGCTCAGTTTTGCTCAACGTAAAGGGTAACTCTATAAAAGAATGACATTCGAGTTCCCGGTGAGTTTATTTTGGACAGAGCACAAAAATATCACTCTCATTTATTAACAATGTGCTTTGAAATATTTCCCGGCAAAACTGATTGGTTCCAAATTTCTAAATGGCTTCTGAATTGTTCGTGCGGGCAGATTTAAGACCAATGAATCAGGGATTGTGACCCTGCAATACCAAAAGAACATCCCAATCATATTTTTTTCGAGCTTTGTGTCATATTTTTTTCGAGCTTTGTGTTCTGTATTGACAGCTCTTGACCAAGAATTATACTGATCTTTGTCCAATGCACGAGTATTTTTATTCGTTACGGATGTGTAAATTGTTTTCAAAGTTATTTCAAAAGCTAGTGATATCTCAGATCAAAATGGGCAAATTTCTGGGAAATGTCTCGGAAAAATGAAATCTCTTGAAAATCTCAGATTATAGAGATGTCAAAGCCATCCCGCCCTCTCACTGCTCTCCAAGTGTTGAGTATCGTCCTGTATGTTCATGACCTGCTGTTTGTAACTGTATCCACAGTGCACACATTCTGGGGCTGTATTTCCTGGGAAATAACGCGCTGTGAACATGGCTCCAAAAAATGTACATTTTGTGATTTATTTCAAGCTTTTACAGTAATTAAATATAAAACGAAAAACGATGGGAATTTAGAGAAGTGTTGCACCAATTAGGGCTCGGCAAAAAATTAATCAAAAATCATCATTATTAGCACAATCAATATTAAAGTTGGATGTGAAGTTAGCTTGCTCCAAGGGCCTTAATTCCAGAAACAATCATCTTGAAAGATTAATTTTTCATTTACATTTCTCTTCTTTCAATTTAAAGTATCTCCATTTGTGAGTGCAGAGCTACTTCGTCTCAGTGCGACACGATGACAATCTAGTTCTTCTTGACCTAGACACTGCGTGATAAAGCACTATGTCTTTTACGTAGTTATTTGCAGTGGTCATTTCGTAATTATCATTTTGAAGACGATAGTTGTAGAATATTTTAGTAAATGCATTCGTGAGCAGGATACGATGAGTTGAAAACATGAATGACTGCAGTAAGCAATCATTTAGTTATTGAACTTCGCATGGTTCATAACTGTAGCAATTGGTCAGAAAGTTGGGTACAATATCATAAGTGTTTTCTTTTTTTGGAGTGGATGACCAACCCAATATATCACACCTGGAAGATCGTGAATGACTTTGCATTATTTTTTACGTAATTCCCCTTCGGTTTCGATGACTTTGAAGACTAGCTCGGTCATGAAAGAAAGATTTGGTCAAGCAGGATGGCTGGTAACTTTTTGTAGGCATCTTTGCTGAGAAAGCGCTTCGGGTTCGTGCCTTGAAGACCAAATCGCAATTAGGTCAGGAAACTTGAAGATCCCATCGTTTGACCCACACAAAAATTACATTGCGAACGGGAAAACTTGGAAATTGAATCATCACATCCCTGAAGATAAACGTCAAGGATCTGGCGAGGTAATGTCAAGGATCGCACAAGTGTTTTCAGCAATGCTCGATTCGACGTGAGCGTCGTGAGCGTTGCACAGGCGTGAGCGTCTGATATTGTTCGATGCGTTGATAATGCTGATTTTATTGGCATCTGGGAATTATCTCTTTAAACTCTTTTTTCTATTGAACGAACCTAAAAGTTATCAACTTGGGTCACCTCGGACGAGTGCACTGAGCAAACAGTTTTAACTCGACTGATTTTTCACCCTGTTGGCAGTGAAGCATGGAAATCACCATGTGCCAGAAATGTCATTGAAATGGTGAGTTTTATTTCGCTTCCGTAGTTATCGAGTGGTCTTTTGGGAGTCATCGAGCGATTTTGCGGTACTTATCGAGTGGTTTTGCGGAACTTATCGAGTGGTCTTGTGGTTGTTTCGAAACAAAATTTATTAACAAAATTAGGTTAGTAATACATAAGCTACCTGAAAACTTTTTTGTGCTCACACTTTATAAAGAACGCAAGCAATCAGCAGCGATTGAAAACAACGGAGGCACTTAGACATTTTGACCTGCGTCAAGGAACAGTATTAAAGATATTGCTCAACTCCGAGGAAAGTTTTCAAGATTTGCTTATCATTTTGGTATTCATCAATTAAGCTTTAATAACTAAAACTTACAAATTTTAAAAGAGCCGTAATGCTCCACGATCCTAATTGGGTCTATGAATTGCAGTCAGATTTGAATTGAAGTTTACCTGAAGTAATTACATGAACTTAACGAATACACTACATTTTGTAAGACTTAAGACGGATCTCTTATTTTTCAATCATTTATATTTAAAAGAAAGAACGAGGACATCGTGTAGAATGTTGGCTCTAAGAATTGTACAAACGAAACAAAAACTAATTTAAAAGCCGTTCCAAGAGTTCGGTCATCGTCAGCTAAAAATGCAAAACTTGAAAGTTATCTGTAGAGCAAAAGCATGAACTAGAATAGCAACTGGTCAAAAAAGTTGCATCGTTCTCGATTAAAATATTTCGAGCATGTTCATCAGATTTAGGACGTTTCTCGAACATATCGATGTTGTATCAATATAAGAAGCGCTATCATTTGAAAATTATTCATTTCAACGGATCTATTCCAGATTCTTCAATATATTTTCGAACCAAATTTAAACCAAAGGTTTCTTGATAAAAGTTTAAAATAATGATGGTGAAAAAACTATTTTTTCAAGATCTTCAAGATGATATTAAGTGATGTGAGTATTCATAGAAAGAGAAATAAATTTCGTTGACGCTTATTCACAGCAAACAACACAAATATATCGGAAAAAACATGGTGAAATTGGTGCATTTTTTTTCGCTAATGACATGCAAGATGTACAAGGTTTCATGAAGTCTTCTGGTCCGATTATAACAAAAGAGATATCACTTGAACCTATTGTTAGAAATGTTTTTACTTCTGTATTTGTAGCTATGTGAAACCTGAATCTAAAAAAAAATTTGTCCTCAAAAGTATTTGTAGCTTTGTAAAACTTAAATCCAAAGAAATAGGTCCCCAACTGCATCAAAAACCCTTTGAACCTATTGTTAAAGCACATATATGTAACTATGTGAAACACATATTTAAAAAAATATGTGACCAACTGCACCAAAAAACCCTTGAACCTATTGTTAAATATGTAACTATGTGAAACATGGATTTAAAAAAATATGACCTGAACTGCACAAAACGCCAAATGTTCAGGTCATGTGGAACCTCGTTGAGCTTAAGAGTAAACAGCTTCGAGCCGCGGCAGATTTTACAGTTAAATGAAATCTTGCAAGGACAATTCGCCCAACGCAGAACCTGCGAAACTCCCGAGCTGTAGTTCCTGAAATTCCGTCCAGAATAGCAGCCGTCCGCAGCCGCGCTATCATGTATGCTATTATGCCTTTATGTTCATGGCGAGAGCAAGCGTATTGCTTGCTTTTCAAATAGCATCGTTCCAAGTTGAATTTTCTTGCTTTAATTTCAAAGCCTTTCAAAGAGATGACATTCCTTTGCTGTGATGTTGGAGGGAAGTTGTTAAAGGGGATCTGAAGATACGTGGATGTAAAATTTTCTTGTTACATTCGCAGGGTCAATTAGGGCAGGATGAAATTTCAAGCCCCAATTTCATGGAATTGCCTATTAAAGAACAGCATGTGCAGTCGCTGGATGAAATAAACTGCGGTGATGAACCTGCCACGGAGCTTGCGGCTTTGACGCAAGAAATGAACTCAAAATGTGTACATTAATAATTATCGTTTGTAAAACGAAGCTTACGCCTATGAATTGATAGTGCTGATTTTAGAGAACATGAGCTATTTTTCTACGAAGGTAATTCCTGCTATTTCACTTTTATTCCAGATGTGAAAATCACTAAAGCTAAGGCAAGGTCAAGCCTAACCAACATTTATCCTACATCAAAAGTTTCCCTCTATCTCAGTAGCACTATGCCTTCTATGGGATTAAATTGACTTCCCTATGAGGTTCCCTGGCTTAGAACCCTCGGAACCCCTACCATTGAGTACATTCTTCGTCAAATTCATGGAGCGCTTGAGGTCGAACTTTCTTCTGTTCTTGAGAGAACAGACAGGCATGAAATCGTTCGTAGTTTTTATCAGCGATCATAAATATTGGAAGTTTCGATGATGTCCATAGCAGTCGTTTGTCTCTTCTGAATTTTATCGAGTCCTTCAAACCTTATTTATCGTTTGTTTTCGAGTCTCATGCTCGACCAGATGAGCTCGGCCCAGCGATTGTGCACAAGTTTCTAACAGCTTTACGACACATTTTTTCGTTAGAAAGTAGGACCAGTGGTCTAATATTTAGTACATCATCGGTTCTTTTCAGTAACGCTACTCTGAGGCTTTTCACAGAACGAAAAAAGTTTTTGGGATACCAGAGTTAATCGCAATGAATAGGTCTGTATGGGTTGGTTTTGAAATGTTCATCTTTCATTGTGAGGTGCTCAGTGTTATTCAGCATTTCAGAGACGCAGAATATCTAAAATGTCCATTCTGTGTTAATTCTGAAAATACTCAGCTCTCTGGCATTCGTGAAATTTCATTAAGTCTTTTGAGGCAGAAAGTTTTCATTCCGTTGAATGGAACTCGTCTGTTTGAAAAGCAAATCTTCTGGAAAATCCTTGTCTTGAATTTGAACGTCAAATTACGCAAGTTACTCTGTGTGTAGGGTCTGAAAAAAAACCTTATGCATGGGATGCATGTTGTTAGTAAGCAAATTAAAATAATATGCTTAAAAAAACTACTAACAAACAATTGTATTGAGCTTAAACTTATCCATCACACGATGAACAATTAAAATTAGTGGTATACTTTCACCATCAGCACCAAATAATTAAATGACGCTGACGGCTGCTGCCCACAACGATTTAATACATAAATAGAGATTTCTTTGAACATTTTGTTTTGTATATTTTATTTCAGACATGATGATATGTACTTCTTTTAGCTCATGATGGAACGGGACTCCGAAACGTTTTCTATTAAATATGTATAATTTACTGGATATTTTCCTCGTTTTTCAGTTCCTCAACATATAGAGACCACTTGTCGGCGTCACTACCTGACCAATGAGAGAACAGAAGCGTTGGCTTGAACGTTCAATGTAGTCAGTAGCCGCAAGACTGGGTTACTTCACATTCAAAGTAAGGCTATGCGCGAGATTTAGGAAAAAAGGCCAGAATTTGCAATGAGGAATAATTCTGACATCGGATTTAAAAAAAATCCTCAGGTCATGGTTATAGCTTTCGAAAATGAAAGTACAATGAAGCTTCTACTGTATACTTTATTAAAGAAGGAAGTTAGTTTGGTCAATAGTTTAATTCAGGAATTAAAGCTTTGAAAATGCATTTCGTGAGTTAGTCTACTTATGCCTCACATTGTTTGCTCTGAAAGGCTCTACACTATTAAGGTAGCATGTCTCAAACAGCTCAGGAGTCATTATTTCAACATACAAACATTTATTAATTTGTGCACACTAGTTTCTTGCACACTAGACGATAACCTTGGTAATTATAAAAAACAACCACTCAAAACAAATATTTGATAGATTGAGCTTTCAGAAAAAAATTACGACGGACGAACGTGTGCATTCTCTCACTGAATACATCTTCATTTGAAAGGAAGCCTTGCATTTTCGTTTGTTACTTTGAGGCGCCAGTGCAAAGAAAGGTCGCATCTCCGGGCCGAAGATCAACGTGCGCGGAGCTTCCACATCAGCGGATCTCATTCCCGGAGCCGCGCGTATCGGCAGAATCCCGCGAGTCCGAGCAATGATGTTTCCGAGCAATAAATCTTGGAACTTTCACTCGAGCTCATCCCTGGAGACCGACAAAATATATACGAAGACTGGCGGTGAGATAGCGACTCCGAGTTGCTTTTTCAGCGAGGTTCTTGCCGAGGGAATAGATGGGGCAAAAATTTTCGAGTTCAACTTTGATTCGAGTGCGAAAAGTTCGAATGAGCGATATCGGATCGTCCGCACCTAGTCAAGTTTTTCTCGTTAAGCTCCGAAATGAAACACTTCCAGTTAGCAGAAAAAGTTATCTGGTCGTCGAGAGGTTGTTTCTTAGGTCGATCTAGTGCGTTCCACATAGGATGAAAAAACCAGTCGACCAGCTTTTAGAGTGTCAAGTCATCTCCACCGTAGGGGAGGAAAATCAATTTTATTGCCTTTCGATTTCAGTGCTTGGTGGACTATGAGGGGCTTCTGTATAATTTTATGACCGACAGATGAACGTTTAAACTCTTATTCAGGGTTAGAAAAATGCTAAAAAACACAATATTTTTACTTCCACAGCTCTGTTGTCTCTATTGCATGTAGTTTTTCCTAAAAAATTTATTGATTTGCTTGAAGAAATTCTTCGCCCGTCTTCGATCGTTCGCTAGATTATTCAAGTGTCAAATAGTTATCGACGTTGAAACAACAAAACATTCATTCGGTTGTAAGTGTACGCAATACTAGTTTCTGATAGCCTTAATTTACTATTCACTTTTCTATATGCGCTCACTTAGTCGAGCAGACAGAGATCAAACTGTACTAATTTCTTTTTTGATTTATTTTCAAGCTCTAAACAAAAGACAAATTGACTGTGCTGTGAGCATCAATGGCTTTAACTCCCAAATCTCAGCAACAATGCATTATTAGAATCATCTGCGGAGATTGTGCAACCTCGCTGTTACGAATTAAAGTGAAGAATTATTTGGATGCCGAGGGAAAATGTGATGAATTTTTAAGTGAGTAAATAGCGCTAGCACGAAATTTCATTTCGACCTCCAGGAGAACTCAACATGATGCGAGTGAAAAAGGCTCAAGGCGACTTTAGCATTTTCGTTTATTATCCCCTAATTTCAAAACCTACGAAAAGTATTAGAAGTAGCACACATTTGGCGCTTGTATTCTGCGATTCTGTAATCTTGCCTGTACTGACATGTCCTTATTTTATTTGCAGGCTTTTTGTTGAGAATGAGCCAAGGTTCGGAACGTTCAAAGTAAATGTTTTCAAATTACTTCTTCTCCGCTTATTTCATTGTAAATTGGCTTAGCAATATAAATTTTCCTTAGCGCACATAAATCAACATCAATTCATATTACATCTACATACACTGATTTTTCCCATTGAGTTCCACTGGAAGTCAGTGTGTAAGTCGTTGCATTCCAACAAAGTAATTTTCACATTAACCGTTTATCTTGCACAGGCAGGCAAACTACTTTATTCTGTGGTGTAACGCTGAGCTGCTGGGATTGTGTATTGCGTCCAAGTTAATCATGACGCACAGTCAGCAGTCAGATTTATCTCCATGATAAATTTCTAGCAGGGAGACTGCTTCGAAAGCTCTCTCTATCTGCTTGTTTCGTTCGTTCTTTCTCTTTCTTTCTGTGAGTACTAGTGTCTGTGTTTGGTACTGACGCTGTACGTAGATTTGTCGTCACACTGTGGAGTGCAGTTGCAATTTTTTTGTTCCAAGTTTCTACAGAGTTGGAAATGAGCTTGTGCAGATTTCTAAGATTCAACAGAACTTATATGAGTACAGTGTTAGTTCTCACAATCTTATTTGATGGCAACTATGTTATTTATCGTCTAAAATGGAAATGTCACGACTTACATATACCAGCCTCTTCAATCTAAGTTTTGAAATTCTTGATCGTTAGAGAATTCATCTGAGGAAAATTTTTTGTCTTTACTTAAGTTTTTCGCTCGCGTACTCCCTTACGACTTTGACGGCATCTTGTATAACTCTTAACACTTTGACTGCGATATGTAAATATTAAGTTCGATATTCAACACAAATTTAAAGATAATTGTAGTGAGTAATTTTAAAAATAGCAAACTTTAGCTGGGCCGTGCGGGCATTTAGTTTTGACAAAGTATTTCTGAAGATTGGGTTTGTGGCTACTGGTCGGTCAGCAGCATTATGAAAATCCCCTCCGTGTATACCGGCGGCTTACTTCGTAGTCAAAATTTAAATTAAAGCTTTTAAGTTTTACTCACTTAGCCATCAAACAACGGGTAAAATATTGAGAATTCCCCGAATAATAAGTTAATTTTTTAATGGAGATTTTCTGTCATGCAGGCTGCCTGAAGTGAGAGACTCCGGCGACTCTCTCAGAGGATCTGGAAAAACAAAACAATTTATTTTCCATAAGTGATACAATACAGATGGTTTCATTAGACTAGTACAATGGACGCATTTGAGTATAACAACTTGTGGGTCCGAATAAGTTCAGTGACTTCTATCTCATCAAAGTTATTTAACAAAAAAAGAGAATTCATCGTAAATATAGACCATTCTGAGCAGATGGTACGAAGGTTGAATGTCTATCTTTTTCATTATTAATTATTGTCGTTTTGTTGATGTTCTGTAAACAATTTGAAAAAATCCGAACAACTCTTAATTGAAACACCAATTTAAAAATTAAAGATGCCGTCTCATAATTTTTTTTTGCAGGTTTCGGAATGCGTGAGTAAAATTTTGTTGCGAATACTTGCCAAAATTTGGCATTTTGGGAGAGTTAGAATTAAAATGCACATCCACATTTTTTAATTAATTATGAATATTTTTTAACAGTGAATATGTTTATTTGTTGAACCACTCGCGTCGTCAAAACTGAAATTACATTTTTCGCGAATCGATTTTCACCTGTACGAGTCTAGCCAGAACTAAATTCGACGAGCATTTTTACTCACAGAAATATTCAGTTTCAATTTCAACTTGAAAAATATGTTCAGATGGAAGAGAAGTTTCATGAATAAGCTCTTGTTTTGTTTAAAAAGCGAATTCATCTTTGGATGGGTATCGTGAAATACAATTGTAGCTAACTACAAAAACTAACAAAAGGCAAACTACAAAAGCAAACTTCAATTCTTGTTGGTACTTCAGCCGTACCGACGAGAATTGGCCTGCCATTTTTTGCTCACAAGAATTAGCTTGCCATCGTGTATTTTGATCTACACAAGGAAGAATTGCATTTTTGAACACAGGGATCATTTCCATTAATCACTAAGTGGTCACTCGTGATGACAGACCCAGAATTGCCTCGTTATTGTAGGTCGTCGACATAGGAGCGACGTGATTGACCTACGTCACTGTAGGTCGTCAACGTACGTAGGAGCGACGTGATTGATGATTGTAGGTCGTCTTGCACGTAGGAGCGACGTGATTGACCGACGTTATTGTTGGTCGTCGACGTAAGAGCGACGGAGCTACGCGGTGTCTGTCATAGAGCCAAGCTCGGATCGAAGATTTTATGACGCAACTCCTAGCAAACGAACTCCAAATTGCCCTGTAGAAGCGAACATATCGCGTATCAGCAAGAACTTTCCATGTGAAACACCGAAAAAAGTTTTACGATCTCTCAGTGTTTGATGAAAAGAGATCGTAAAGTAGGGGAGCACGTAATTACTTGCATGAAAATACGCTTCGGTTCTGCACAAGATGGTCCTTATTGGCGGAGAAAGAGCTGTGTTTAGAAAACTTTTCATGATATTCATTGTTATACTTGTGAATGATTTTATGCCATTGAAAGAGCTTTTTCTACCTAAGCTATTCAATTTGGAAACTAAATTAAACTGTTGAAATCTTTTGTCAAGATTTTAAGGTTAAGAATTAAACTTATTCTCCTGTCGGGATAGTTTCGAATCCGAAATTAAAATATAGACATAAATACGGATGACAATCGTTAGGTTGATCAATAAGAATTCACATTGTCGGTTTGAAATTGGCTGCCCTCGGATAAGTGATGTTCGATTTTTAAAAATTTCATTTTCATTTTAATTCTGTTTTTAGATTGTAAATGATCAACGAGTGATAAAGATGAAGTCACTGCCCAAACTTTTTAATTCTTTGTAATTTGTGAAAAGAAACTGGACGAAGCTTAAGGTGAAAAACGTCATGTAATACTTTCCAACTTGAAGACGAAAATGTGGCATGAACTCCATACATGAATGTCTGACATCAGGATGAAAACGTAGGCTTGCATTTCGTTGCACTTTGTTAATAACATGATAAGCGGAACTGGAGTTGAGTTCATTCAATGATTACCTTTAAAATTACTTCGAATGGAAACGATTTGTGTTAAGAGAAAACTATTTTTTGCGATAATATAAAAAATAAACACACTATTATTTCACAAAGCGCTTCATTGTTCATTTTTACAAACATTTCATCATTCAATTTTTAGAACATACTCAAACTTGTTTTATTCAGAGAATATTCTCGCTATTTCAAGTATTTTCGAGAGCTTTCCTCACGGCTTAACCATTACACATTGTAGAGTAAGTCGAGAGGAGTGTAGGACTGCAACTTGTTCAAAATTCAGAAGAAAATAAAATGCACCCTCTGTAAACAAGACAAGACCGCACTTCCTCAAGAATTAGCTCTCATCCATTTGATGCTACCGACAGATTACGTCTTCTTTCTGCACACACGTTCTAAAAACAACGTTCCCAAAGTTATGTCCACAACGAAATTTACAAGCATCTCTTTCGTAAAGTATACGCTTTATAGGACAGCAATTTTTACGAAGTCATTTTTTACGTCATTTTTCATGTTTCGAGATCACTTTATTTCGCCTCCCTTGTGGGGATGCAGCAGAGCATGGTGTTCCAATGACGAAACTTGCAGAGGAAGGCTACGAAGTAGTCATCAAATCCCAAGAACTGGCGCCTGAGCTTCCCATTGGCTATCGTATTGTGTTATCTAAAGTTATAAGGACCGAACTTGGGCAAAGACGGCCTAACAAAGTGCCGAGCGTCATGCCATACTTTGTTTAGCAGGGAATACTCCGCAGGCGTTCTTTGGATGATGGTTCTGTGCACTGCTGCCTCTTGCATGGCTTCGTTGCTGCATCGGAGCAGATGTAAGGGATGCTTTTGTGTAACTGTGCAAGTGGGTCTGATGCGATCTCGTTGTAGTCATTTGAAATAGTGTGTAGCGTTTGGAAGTAAGGATAATTTTAAGGTTACTATGCAAGTGGGGGAAATGCAATCTCGTTGTAGTCATTTGAAATAGCGTGTAGCGCTTGGAAGTAAGGATAATTTTATGGTTACTTTGCATGTGGGTGAAATACGTTGTCGTTGCAGTAATTTAAAAATGAACTATTCCGTGAAAAATGAACTATTCCGTGAGACGAGTGGGAGTTGAACAAAATGAATTTTTTACGAAACCAAGTCGTTAATTTCCTACTCCCGGCAGGTATAAAAACCATTCGTATTTCAGTACCATGATCTAAAAGATGATTCATATTGGGATTTGAAAATGATTGAAAAATCGAAAAATTGCCTAATCTATAGCGAACTGTTAAACTCATAATTTTTCTTGTAGATGAACAATAGCTTTACGGGCTATGTGTTTAGATCTGCAATCAGCGTGAATGTTCACCACTAATTTCACGTTTTCGGCTTCGTTATAACTTAGTAAGAATTTGATTAACCAAAGAAGGTTGATTATCAATAGGAGTATCCATCAAGCTTTCTCAGATTTCAAACCTTTGTGTATTACAAGAAAACCAAGTGGAGTAGACATGAGAGATTTTCTTCAGTTTCAAACTCCATGATTGTAGTTTTTTACAATGCTCTACAATTTCAACATGCTCTTCTTTTGTTACCTTGCGAATGCCTAAACTAAATTTAATTTTACATGAGGTGTTCTCCGTGATTTCCTGCTCTGCTGGAGCTGCTGTTATCTTTGCTTTTTTGGCATCAACATATATTTTTTTCGTGCTTTATATTTATATGTCTAGGCCATTCTTTATGCATTGTGCTCTGAAGCTTCCATAGTTTGCACCAGCAATCAATGGCTATAATGCTTTGAAAAAGTAGGAAATGGTGAACAAACTCGTTGGCAAACCTCAAATTAATAAAAGAGGAACTCGGCCGAGTTGATTCGGAGGATCTCATGAGCAACAAAACGCTCAAGGATGCTTCATGATTCTACAAGAAAAAATTCTCACATCTTCAGAGCTTCATAACCCAACAAAGCGACTCAAACCTTGCAATAACCTCGCTTGGCTTTCACGAGAGATTGATCACTTTATGAGTGTCAATTTAATAAGTGTATTTCTTTAGCTCCTTTTCTCATCGGCTTTTCGGTCCTTTTTTCTCTGGGGAAATTGACTTCTATTTTTTTCGAGATCGAGAGATGACGAGGAGCATCGAAAAAGTATTTCATGCCATCACACAAATCAGCTTTTTCGGAACTAGTTTCTCCGTGAAGAGTGCCAAGCATGTAGCGCTTTATAGATGAACTATTTCTATTTTCCTCGTGATGAACTTTATCAGGTCAATGGACTTAGGAACTCGCAACAAGCTTAATTTGCTAGAACATTGTGTCGCACTGACTCGTAGAAAACTCCATGTTTCACTCGATAATTTCTCTAAATCGTTTGCGAAAATGAAACATCGGTTCATTTTACTCATGCGTAGAAATTAATAATCCTATTTTCAGTAAAAAGTGCTGTACAGATACATCGGGGTGTATTTCCCTACACCAACACTCTCGTCACATCGGGTGTATTTCCCTACACCAACACCCCCGTCACATCGTGTGTATTTCCCTACACCAACACCCCCCTCACATCGGGTGTATTTCCCTACACCAACACTCCCGTCACATCGGGTGAATTTCCCTACACCAACACCCCCGTCACATCGGGTGTATTTCCCTACACCAACACTCCCGTCACATCGGGTGTATTTCCCTAGACCAACACCCCCGTCACATCGGGTGTATTTCCCTACACCAACACCCCCGTCACATCGTGTGTATTTCCCTACACCAACACCCCCGTCACATCGGGTGTATTTCCCTACACCAACACCCCCGTCACATCGGGTGTATTTCCCTACACCAACACCCCCGTCACATCGGGTGTATTTCCCGACACCAACACCCCCGTCACATCGGGTGTATTTCCCTACACCTACACTCCTGTCATATCGTGTGTATTTCCCTACACCAACACTCCCGTCACATCGTGTGTATTTCCCTACACCAACACTCCTGTCACAAGTATTCATCACAGTAACATCAGGGATCACACCAATAGCTCTGATGTGCGACAGACAGATTTTAAGGTTAAAGTCATTGCGGCCCCGTGATTTAAGATTGTCCACAATTAATTTAATTCAAAAACAAATGTACTCTACACACTTATTCAGACAAGATAAGGTCACCTAAGAGATCTTTCCACATAGTATTGAACTTTAAATTTAATGATACTTACATTGATCATCTAAATACTCTTGTCAATTACTTGCAAAATAACTCACTTCAGAAAAAATCAGGGAAATCAAATGGAGAGCAAATATGTAGAGTGGCGTAACCCACAAATCAGACGTGAAAACTTGCCGAGGGGATTAAGTGAAAATTTCACCTCATAGCGGCGTAGAGGTCTTTCAGGCAGAGTGGCCTAGTTCCTAGTCAGTAACTTGGCTAGGAAAAGCCAGTTTGGCAACCCTGCGAGGAACACCAAGCCTCTAACTCGAGTGTCCGAAAATTCGGACACTCGAAACTCGAAACTCGAGATTCTAACTCGAAAATTCTGGGTTTTGTGGGTTAGGACACTCTGCATATTTGCCCCCCAAATATTGTTCCGATTTGTGTGATAAGCTTCACACTGCTAGTTCAGAATGATTGCCTACATTTTTATTATACCTACGTTTTCAAAGTAAATTAAAAAACACAGTATCTTCAATTTCA
>JACJUY010001874.1:102055-120214 GCA_014220935.1 Platorchestia sp. MABIK | reverse complement strand
AACAACCACCACCACCACATTCCCCACCACACAACCTCCACATCCCGCACTTTACAACCACCACCACCACACCACATTCCCCACCATACAACCTCCACATCCCGCACTTTACAACCACCAACACCACATTCACCACCATACAACCTCTACCACACCACGAAGCCCTCACTACGCCCTTACCATACCCCCTCATCCCCACCCTACAACCACCACCACCACTACTACACCCCCACCATACCACTCCATACCACCCCCATCACACCACCCGGTGACAGTCTGTCAAAGGGCGCTAGTTGTCTTCATTACTGGACTTGACTTAGCATTTAGCTGGGTGACAATTCAAATAACCCGTGACACTAAGCGGCACCCAGAACACGTCGGACAATGGCCCCTGTCACACCCCGCAATTTCGACGTAGTGACGGCCCGACACTTTCCGAATAACAAGTTAATGCTTTCGAAATGACTTGGAAGAGAGGCGTGCCCGCGTGCTAAACGTGGTTCTAAAATGCGCACTCAAATAATCCTTCGCTGTGACGACGGTTGCATGGCGTGTTTTAGTTTCAATAGAACACCATCTTGTTGTAGTCCGTCACGTTCACAGGGGCGTTGTTTTTGTCCGTAATTATGTTATTGATTCACGTCTACACTTAACGAAGCTATTTACTTTGACTTGAAGTGTGCTCGTAAAATGAAGATCTAAGCTGAAATTCGATGTTGAAGAAAGAACCATTCATGAAAAGGTGGGTTCAAAGGGTTTTGAAGGTGGTTACAAATTATTTTGTTGCTTTTAAAAGGGGTTATACATGGTTGTATTTTTCTTCACTGGCTGCAAATTAAATTCGGTGTTGAAGAAAGAACCATTCATAAAAAAATTGGATTTAAATAGTTTTGAAGGTGGTTACAAATTATTTTGTAGCCTTTTAAAGGGGTTATACATGGTTTTCTGTCTTCTTCACTGACCACAAATGTTTCAATTTCTTGAAAAGAAAAAATAAATGACTATTTATTAAATAGAGGGTAATAATCTATTTCTCAAAAAGTGACTCTATTTATTAAAAAGCGGTCATAGCTCCGCCATTTAATGTTATCGTCCAATATCATATTGGGAATTCAATTTTTGAAAAGAATGACGTGAAAGAAACACGTGCAAGACACATGCAGTAAAATAGTTGATTCAGGTGTTGATTACATGCAGCTATTCTTGTTCTTCGCAGTTCGACTGTTATAACAGTTATTCAAGCCCGAGAAATTAGACCCGCTGCAGTTTGGTGTGGTTGTGTGCTGAAAATAACAATATTTTGAATACCTGAAAAGTACCAGTTCCGAAGAGAAGATTTTTGCTTTCCGATAGCATATTCACAAATGCATGTCAAACACGGTCAGTGTAAATTATTGCATTGGATTTGTTTTTTCAATTGTACTATTCTTGTAAGATGTTAATGAGTTATATTTTACTCAAACAGAGGAAATTTTCGCATTGGAACCGTTTTATCTACTGCCCTATTTGCTTCTAGTTTTGATATGTTGCATCATATTGAAACTATAAGTCATCGCACTGGAAGAACTTTTTCTAAGCCACCGAAAAAATACTGGATTGTGAAAATTTTCCAAAAAACACGCGGACTGAAATGACAGTGCAGCGGATGAGTTTCGTTTTCATGAGATTATAGGACACTGAACAGTTAAAATGATGTTTAAAATACAGCACCAATATTCGTCGAAAATAGGCATACACTGACAGGGGTATCGGAATCTTCAACATTCATCACACGCATTTCGCTGACTTTACTGAATAAATTTATGAAGTTAGATGGTGCACTGTTTGTAACTCATACAGACATAAAAGGCTTCTTCCAAATCCATATTTTAGTTTTAATGTACTAACAGTGAGATGGTGCAGTAAATATAGTGTATTTTGATATGAATTTACATTCATGCTTGTCAGAAAAATGTATGAGCAAATGTATTATTTATTAACCGTTCCATGTTTAGCGGCCCTTTCGCAACTGTCATCGATCATTATTTTCAATAATGACAATAATGATTTAATGATATAATAATAATAATGATCAATGATGATTTTCAACAATAATCAATAATGCTCGTTTTTTCGCAGTGTTGAAACACAGATATGTTTAGCGGCCCTTTCGCAAATGTCATCGATCATTATTTTCAATAATGACAATAATGATTTAATGATATAATAATAATAATGATCAATGATGATTTTCAACAATAATCAATAATGCTCGTTTTTTCGCAGTGTTGAAACACAGATTGTGCAGCAACAAAGCTTACAAAACATGTACAATTAACTTTTAAATTCAAGACACATTTCGTTTTGAAGCTCACGAGAACACAATATCCTACACAACCGTGAACAAGTTTTTTTTCTGCATGCTTTGTGAAGCCTTCATCCCATCGCATGCACCCACAAAAACTGCTTCTTTAGCTCCACATCTAATTAAGGGAAGGAAAAATTTATCTTGCGAGGAATTAAAATATCAAAAGACTTCACCACTTTTTATCTGCTCATAGCCAGAGAAGCAACAGCTCTCAAAGGGAAACAATTACCGCGATAAATAATATTAATCAAATAATAAACGCAAAGTGGTTCTACATCATAATTAATAACGGCGGCTGGATACGTCATTATTCCTCGCAAGTTTCGGTGTTTGCACTGTTGCCTAGTAAGTAGCTCCATAAATGCGTTGTTTGCCGTTAATTGCGCTCCGTAAAAACCCTTCCGACGAAATGTTCTTGTTTCGTTATTCAGCGACGTAATTGCCTGGTTTTATCGCTTGAAAGCATCGCGAATTTCATTACCTCCATACTTACGGTGTCTAATTGCGAAATTGCTTCTTTAACACGCTCGCACACATTTAGCTTGTCATCTAATTTCTACTGTCAGGAAAATTCACGGCTTTTAATGAGCCGTCTCGCTGGTGCAATTTTCCCATCCATGTCGGATTATTTCCTCTTTGAGGAAGAGTAAAAGCCTTCTGAAGTGCATCCGGCGATTGGAAATTTCATCCCTGCTTAAACTTGATCTGCATGGAGCTCAGTTAGACGGACGACTGGCTATATTATTCCGCAGTTTCCTAGTTTCACTCAAGGAGTTCTCAGACACAATTTTGAAAGTCATGCGGTATTATATCGGGAGTTTTTTCATAGTTTAGGAAGCTTTCAGGAATTCCATCGCGAACTTTATGGTATGGTTTTAAAAACAGGATCATTTTTTTTTCTGGCGCCCCTTCTGGACTTCTAGGCATCTTTTCTGGAGCTGTCAGGTGTGGAACTTACTGGAACTTACTTGTGAGTGAAATTAATGCGCTTCAAAAGGATTAGCGTTTGTCCGATGACTATCCAAAAAGTATTACAGTAGAGTGTTGAGGAACGGCGTTGTTTATATGTAATTGTTATATAATTTCCATCATGAAAGTATGATGAATTCTTTTAAAATGAACAATGGAGCTCTTGCTTCAGATTTCTGCATTAATGAATGTAATAACTCCTATTGTGCGATACATGCGGTTTATTTCATGACGACACTTGATAGCTTCCATGACTTGCAACAAATAAATCATTCTCGATGTGAAATATAAACCTGGAGCACAACAACTTAAACCTGTGAGAATTCCTTCCATTAACGAAATAATTTTCATTCCTGGTTAAATAATTCAGGATCCAAGTTTCAAAAATGATGAGAAGCCGCCCGTGCAGGAAGGGCCAGACACATCGTTATGCAGTTCCTTAATAATTGAGAATGGCGTCGGCGTGCGAGTGTTTCTACGAGGAAATGGACGGCGAAAAATAGGGAGTGTAAAGTATCTTCGGTAGTGTATCTTCGTTTCTTGCACTTTCTTCGCTTGCTCAGTTCTTTCCGAAATACTTTATTCACTAGCGACCCTCTTAAGCACCTCAGTCTCAAGAACTTTATTCACTAGCAACCCTACTAAGCACCTCAGTCTCAAGAACTTTATTGAGCACCTCAGTCTCAAGAACTTTATTGAGCACCTCAGCCTCAAGAACTTTATTCACTAGCAGCGCCCCTAAGCACCTCACTCTCAAGAACTTTATTCACTAGCAGCCCCCCTAAGCACCTCAGTCTCAAAAACTTTATTCACTAACAGCCCCCTAAGTTCCTCATTCTCAAAAACTTCATTCACTAGCGACCCTCCTAATCACCTCACTCTCTGCAATATTCATGATGTTTTCGACGCACAATTTGTTGACACAGTTTGGAGTTGCGGTCTCCAGCACAGCCGAGGGAGCGGCGCGCTTCAAAGGCCCACATGCAGCGGGAGCGCCTGTGCTGCCCCTGAATACTAACGCGCCGCGAGCCAAATTTTGGGTCCTTTAGAGAGAGTACAATGATGAGGCGCGCTGTTATATTCATGGTGTTCTGAAGAGCGATATCTTTTAGGGGAGAGTGCAATGATGAGGCGCACTGTTACATTTATGGTGTTCTGAAGAGCGAGATCTTTTAGGGAAGAGTACCGCGATGAGGCGCACTGTAACATTTCTGGTGTTCTGAAGAACAGGGTCTTTTAGAGAAGAGTACAACGATGAGGCGCACTGTTACATTTATGGTGTTCTGAAGAGCAAGGTCTTTTAGGGAAGAGTGTTGCGATGAGGAGCACTGAGACGTAGGTTGGAACAATTATACTTTTGATGTTCGTTACGATTTTCTTAAGAGCGAGATCTCTTAGAGAAGAGAACAACCATAAGCCGCTCTGAGATGTAGGTTTGAATTATTACATTTATGATGTTCTTAAAAGCTCGATTTTCAATATTCTTTCGAGTGAGACACCTGTTTTAGAGATCTTTTACGCAATGGTACAACGATAAGGAGCACTTAGGTGTTGGTTGGAACTTTGATGCTCTTGAGAGCAAAGCTGTAAGCGATATCGTTTCCGAATTTAGCTCTTAGCGATGTGTTTGTTGGTGTTTGTTGAGCTTTGAAAGAAAATGATGTTGGGTAATTAATTTTTCCATTGCATTCGTGATAGGGAATTGGAGGGCTGAAAGTAGTGAAAATGTAAGAACCTACATTACTTGAGGTTATGCCATAAGTGCATAAAGCAGGTTCTATGTTTTTCTTTTGTAATAATTCTGATTCATTTGATAGTAGCTTGCTGTAAAATTCATGACGAGAGTTTGAGTTTGAAAATCTTTAATTCTTTCATGGAATTACAGCTTTGCACAGCGTCGAAAGTAGAGGTAAACATCAATTCATTTACTCATGCTTTTATCGGGGCCAGAGTAAAGATTAATGTTATCGAACAGTAGAAAACACAAATCAATTATTAATTCCCTAATTTCCTCTTGCATTATAAATTAACATAAATTTCTAAACTTGAGAGTCATACACAATAATTTTCAATAAATTACGCCAATGTTTTTCTAACATTCCTACATTCATCGAAATTCACAGAACGAAAATATTACGCTGCAAAGTTTTCTCTCCTCTACCAATAATGGGCCTCTCTTTGAAGTGCTGTATGAAAATCGTACTGTAAAACCTTGGAATATTTTGCCACTCGCCTGTTTCTACGCCCAGGAGATCTTACGCGGGAACATGACTTGCGCGTAGATTCCGCGATCCTTTGACTTCATATTAAATGATACTCTCATCCTTCCTCTATTTCAGCATCTTTGTTGTGGTTAGGGAGGCTGAAACCAACGTACAATCTAATCTAATGACATTTGCTCAAAACTTCCATGATGTGGCTTAACATTCAAAGGATTACTGTGTTCTATCCTCGGATTTCTGGGGTTGTTGAAATGTTCAACTGTTGTGACCCATGCCAGCACAATTTTAAGCTTTTGCTAAGCACCCTCAAACTGAAAAATTGTGGCCTTCGGTAACTGCGGGATGAATGTTCAAGTCCGGCAATGCTCATGGCAGAATGCTATTACTCGCCTAGCACAATTGTTGTTCGCTCTTTTGTTCCTTTTCGGATCTGTGACAAAACGATTCGGATCTTCTTTTCATGATGATTTAGCATTAGCAACTACGCACACAAAGTCGCTTGTATGGTCGTGACTTTGTACTTATTGACTTTGGCTTTGAAAAGTAATTTCATTCATTTTGCTAGCTTAAAAGCAAGCTTATCTTCACTCAATTATGTTCTCCAATTCGAGATGAAAATTTTCCCTTCTCTAAACTTATGAAGCTTTTTTTTTGAGGTGTAAAAGAAAGTCACGCGAAATTTAAACTGGCTTAATTTACTTGCAAACGCTTCCGCATACTTGTTATCAAATACTATGTAGCTGAGAAGAGTAAGTTTTAGCGAGTTGACTCAGAGCTTAACATGTAAATAAAATCAGAACAGATAATTAACACGAATGTAAGTGTCAATCATATTGCCAAAATTTTCGGTGGTTAAAATGAGTTGGTCTCGAAACTTTCGCTTTACTTTATTCCAAAAATTTCCATATCTGCCGTCACCCGTCAATAATTCGGAGAACAGTTTTCAGATTGAACACATTAACCTATCCATAGTTAATGCAACAATTGGCCCGCAGGTAACGTGAATTAAGTCAATTTGAACTCCTCCTGAAGATTGAATTCATCAACTCACAACTATTTCTCACACAGTAATTCGTTATAGTTACATTTCACTTAATCAAGCTCAATTACAAGAGCCCTTTGGAAAAATACAATCTCTGAGACGAACCTACATTACCAGGCATATCCCTTTGATCGCATCCCTCACATAACCCAACACCAGAGCTGTAATAACAGCTCGAGCATGTAGCGCACAAGCTTCATGGCGGCTACCATAGAACACGTCAAGCAAGTATGGTCACAAATTTGGGTGCGCACTCGGAGCAGTAAGCACAGCATGTAATCTTGCCGAGAGCTATAGCGTTGGTTAGCTCCGTATCGACCGCAGCACGTTTGAGCTGCGCTACAGCATGAATAATGCACTGGTCCTCACGCGATCTGTAAACCCAAAGCCGCTCTCAAACCTCACCGTCGCTCTCTGTTTATCGCCTTAAAGAGCGGCCTCGGTCGTCAATGCGCTGACGTAAACTTGTGAATCAATTGTCTGTTTCAGACTAAACACGACACTACGGTGCTCGTGCTGCAATTTGTGTTTGCTTTTGTGATGTTTCAGAGATGTGTGAACAATGCTCCTGCTGCAATTTTGTGTTTGCTTTTGTGATGTTTTAGAGATGTGTGAACAATGTTCGTGCTGTTATTTGTGCTCATTTTTGTGATGTTTCGTGATAAAGTCTTCAAGAAAGGAAGATAACGCGTGGTGGTTTCTAGGAAAAATAATGGATTTGAGTTAAGGAAAAATTCGACGAGCTTGGATAAATAAAATGAAAAGGGGTAAATTTGGCCCAGTGCGGCTGTTGTATATATATATATATGAGAAAGTGAAAATATCAAATCTCAAGATCATGTCATTTTGTAACTGCTAGTTTAATAGACATAAACAAAAAATAGGGAACTAAGTAAACAAAAAAACAAGTCCTGAAATTGTTTTGGGCTCAAATTTTTAAAATGTACTAAGAATTTCGTTTTACGGAATAAATATTCATTCGAAATATAGCAATAATAAGAATAACACAGTGACTTGGTCGTTCATCATGAGGGCTCGTGGAAACTAGAGTTTTAAGAACAAAAATTGAACCAACAAACACAAACCGTCGACTTGTTATAAGCAGCTTCATGTGAAAATGTCACTTGTATCTTCGCAATATTATTGAATCACATTGATTAACAAATGAAAATAGAAAATGCAGTCATCATGATATCGATTTTAAATATTTTTCTCGCTTGTTCAAGAACATTAAACCCGTTATTGTACTGTCTCCATAGACGGAGTACTGACTGTGTGCACCGTGTGTTCTTTAAACTACGAGTGTTCTTTAGATTACGAGGGTTTTTTAATGAATATTTCTTGAATAACATGGTTGTTTCTTTTTAGTCAATCAATGAATATTTTTAAATATTTATCTACGTCGTTTTAATTTTCCGTAGTCTTCATCTATTTGTCCTACTTATTTTAGTATTGAATTTTTAGACAACACAATGGATATTACTATTTAGAGAAGTGTTTAAAAAAATGTAAATTTTCAAATATATCTTCGTTGTCAAAGCCTTTTATCATACAATTTCACATTATTTTTTCGCACACTGTACTCGTAAAAGTTATTATATATATTCTATTTATCCCCAGCTCATGTTCTCCTTCCGAAGATGAACCATTACACTTCTTTTCCCAAACAAATAACTCACTGACGTTAGCTCTACCAGTTTCATATACTCTACATTTACTTCTGCATATAATAGCTCATTTTCTGTCCATGTTTTTCTCTCCGCGTTGCATCCTCCTCCGTTACACCGCAACCCTTCATTTAGAATCCTTGCCTCTCTCCCTCACTGAATTTAACTACCTTCTTCCCGAATATATAAATTTCTAAATATTGTTCCCTAGCTCTGGTTTAAGTTCTAGTTACATTTAAAAAGCTTGAAGTAACTTTAACCCATGTGTTAGAGATGTGTTATGTGTGTTACGTGAATGTGCTAAGCAGCTGAGAGTAACTCTGTAATTCACATTCATGATCAACTTATAAATATTGATATTAGCTGTTTAAAATTCAATTCAGCGATGACAGCAGATAGATACAGTATAAATGAGGGCTTCACGAGCAGAGTGCAGGCACTGAACGCGAAAGAGTCATAATAAAATGTATATTTGAGTAACCCTGTAAAACTGTTGAGCGTATTTTTTATTTCTTTATTTCTTTCATCTCTTTTTTTCAATCAATTTTTCCATGTTACGAATTCCCAGCGAATTTTCCCTCAATTCCATGCGTCGAATCTTTCATTTTTAAATTATATCCATGCATTAAAATCGTTTCAAATGATTATTCGTCCGATGTACATAATACAGTCAAAGTTAGCACGAGTAAGTTTCGTCGTCTCAATTTTCATTAATAATAAGCAATTTTTTGGGTACAAGTCATCTAATTTCAATTCCTCATAATTTACATGAAGAAATAAGAGGAAAACCAACATAGCTAAGAATAGCATGATAAAATCGAACGTTTCGGTTAAAAAAATCCATCTTCAATGCTATGAAAAACACTGTGAAACTCCCCATTCTTTGTTGAAATTTTGTACAGTTTTTCGTTCATCAATGTCTATTTAATGTCAATGTTTTATTTTCGATTATTCAGATGAATTTGAGTTTGGAAAAATTTCAACACTTTGATTGATTGTTTTCCGGAGCACTGAACATGATCCGAAGCCTTTGTTTTTGTTATGATATTCTTAGCTACGTTGGTTTTCCTTTTTGTCGTGAAAGTGAAATTTCCTAGAAATCAGCCTATTTCATCCAGTTCATTTGAAGTTTTAATTTATAGGTCATCAATACGTATAATTGTAAGTTATCAATACGTATAATAATATGTTAATACTTCTGTTTGTATTTCTTCAGCAAGTTTGAGGAAGTAAAACAGATAGAACTTTGCCGCTCGTTCACTGATGATACACTGAAGGCACACTTAGAAGACATGTGACAAAAAGAGGCACGCAATCACGGGACAAAAAATGCAAGCACAAAAAGACCCATCTTTTAGATAAGGTCTAGCGATGACGATGAGTGTAGCAGAGTTTCAATTTTACTGCAATGCCTTCAATTTAGTGACGCAAATTATATTTATTGCGGTGACGGGAGCAAATCTTCACAGGTGCAGAAACCCTTCATCTTGTGAGAGCTCTGAACCCCGACTGAGTTCTAAAACGGTCCAAGTTAAAATATTGGTTTATTTAAAATGAAGCTCTGATCCTGAACGTAGAGACGAAGTCTAGTCTAAAATGAATCGAATCTGCCTCTATATAGCCTTTAAGTCTGATAGGATATCCGCTAGTGGTCAATAATATTAGGAAATCGCTAATGCAAATTGAAAGGATGCTATTGGTGTGGCCACTCTGATTAATATACGTCATGATCCTCTTCATACTCTATCTATATCTATTCATATATTCATAAATTACACTTAGCTTTTCCTACCGTATGCGAATGCAACTTCACGCAATTAATAACATTGAAACTATACTGTAACTTCTGGCATATCGTTCAATTCGATCAGAATGTCGTTCTCAATGCGTGACTGTTGGCAATTAATGTTAAAATCAGACTGTCGCTACTGGCATATCGTTCATTTCGAACAGAAAGTCGTTCTCAATGCGGGACTGTTGGCAATTAATGTTAAAATCACATTATCACTTATGGCATATCGTTCAATTCGAACAGAATGTCGTTCTCAATGCGGGACTGTTGACAGTTAATGTTAAAATCAGACTGTAGCTACTGGCATATCGTTCATTTCGAACGGAATGTCGCTCTCAATGCTGGACTTTCCTCCGTTACGCAAGTGTCGAGTCGTGACTTGTTTTTCCCGCACGGGCTGGAACGGTATCACCGAGCTGCTTGCTTGGTCAGAGCACCAGTGAGTTATGGTGAGGCGAACATGCCTTTGTATCGGTCTCGTGGTTTTGTTTCTTTTATATATGCGTTAAAAGAGTCGTGGTCGTATGGTATTTGTCGAATTTCATTTCATTACTCGGTAACCTTTCCATATCGTGACAACTGGTTTAATAGAGCATGTGTGAATTCACCTTTTATACGTGAATGTATAATTTATCTATGAATGCACACATAAAACAAAATGTAAAAAAGGCCTGGAGGCAAATGCTTCTTAACGCACTCTTCCTGTTCTGGTTCACGAAATACAACGTCTGTGTGCTCACCATCTACAATGCATTTAGAAGGGCAGCGTGTCAAATTTTGAGAATTATAAAAATCGACCCTCAGTACGTCAAAAAAAACTAATGTTGAGCCGGCTGCTGTGGACTGATATATGTGTGCATTTATTTCACAAGATTTACCTCTCATGGTTTTCGTTTTAGTGACAGAAACTTAGTGACATATCCTTTGCATCTAAATTTTTTCAAAATACTAAAGTAAAAACTTCCCAAAAATGTTTGATTTTACCTAATTGAGCCTTCTCCTAATTAAACTTGTGGAGAGTTCAAACATAACCCCAAACTCGATTAATGAACTGGTAAATCTAACATAATTTTTTCTGCTTGTTCCAGATCAAAATATGGTTCCAAAATCGCCGAAGCAAGTACAAAAAGCTGATGAAGGTGGTTCAGAGCGGAGGCAGCCCAGGCACCCCGATGGGTGCACCCATCACCCCAGGGTCCCCATTAGGGGGGTCACCGTTGGAAGGCGCATCTCCGTTGGGTCAACCCATCCCTTCGACGACACCTCACAGCGTATCCTCTCCGCCTCCTTCCTCTCACAGCCCGGCCACTTCTTTACCATATTCCTCACTCTCAGGAGCAGCGCACCCGTCCACTCCGGGAAGCGCATCAGCTTCTACACTCCCGCAGACCCCACAGAGCCAGCAAAACAGCTCCAGCTCCTCATCTTCTGGTCCCCAATCGAGTTCCAGACACCAAGGAAACTCTTCGTCGACTTCCTCAACATCGGCCGCGACTGCTGCAACCGCTGGCCAATCCGTCCCTCCGCCTCACTTGCCGGCGCCGTCTTCGTCGTCTCAGACGCCGAGTCTAGCGTCTGAACAGTCAAGTTCCGGGCCGCAAAACAGCACGGCGTCGCCTCATCAGTGGGACATGAAACCTTCTTACATTTATCCTTGGTACACGCCTGATAACCACAATCTCCTCACCTAGTGCGCGCGCAGTTTCAAGAAGCATTCGTTCCGTTTGTAATAAACACAGTTAAGATACTTCCACCATTTTTTCGTTGCGTCTTGTATTTTTGAAGTCCCAGTCTGTGAGATTCCCTGTATTAAATCTCATTGTAATAATGTTCTTCTTCGTCTGAAGTCTTCAAACCTAACTATATGAACATTTAATGTTTCTCGTGATCATTTATTCTTGCTGTAAATTTATAAATGAACTCATGCCTTGCTTCACACATCCTTTTTGGAATCAGGAAGCCAGTTTAAAAAAATGATTACTTTTTACAATATCACTTCAAAGAGTCACTTGCAAATGAACTCATCACACTTGAATTAGTTTCCACAAAACGAGAATTGGCTCATTTATTTCACAACGGTTGACAATACCGAAGGTGCTCAACAAAAAAGAAACTTAAAAACTTCGACATTGAAATCGTACTTCACTTCGTCTCTTATCGAAAGGACACTGCAAGGAGAGTCCGACTGTCTCTGTGTTCCTTTCTTTTTTCGTAATGTGCAGTATTAGACAATGAATTGCGGTCCAATGTCAAGTTAATCTTGTTAATAGAGCTATAAGAGCATATAATATTTGTGCCGTAGAAAAAGCTTTCCTAATAAGACTTTCGGCACATAAAACCAAAGAAATGTATGTTTACTGTAACTCACTGCCTTAAGTGCGGTCATGTATATAATGGTGGATACTCTATTTATGGAAATATGATTTCATGGTTTGCTTAGTGTGTAGTGAATGAGTTCCGAATTGAGTTCAACTGGATCGTCTTCTCGAGCGACTTTTAATTTGATGCGCCCCCTATCTTGGCCAATAAAATGAAGACGGTCTAATGTTTAATGCTTACTTAGAATAGACTGATAAGAAGAATTTTTATTTGGTACTAGCCAAATTACTGTTATTTAATTATGGGGTCGGTGTTTTTCATAAAACATAAGAACGGTTGGTTAACTTAGAGTCAATTTAGCGTTAATTTTTCACACACAAATAATCGGCAGAAGAGTTTTTCAGAAGGAACTTTTTATACATCATCATAAATTAAGTCAGACAAATTTTTTCCCAAGGAAAGTGTTTAACAGGTATAAATTTTTAATCATCTTGTGATATTGATTTCAATATCAGCCAGTTTATAAAACATAATTGTTGTTGGATAGAAAATTGAATACGTCACTCTCCAACAAAGTTTACATAAAAATTATAATATTGTTTTGAAACGATGTTATTCCTGCAGTTCAAAACGTACAGAAAAACGCAAAGGATCGTTGAATGCTGCTCTACTTGCGCGCTAAGACGTTAACGTGACTCCAAAGTGATTTGCTCCTAGTGACAAAATGTGTGAAGCCTCTGCGGTTTGAACTGGGTGGGATATTCTAAATTTTGATCTTGTCGTGGCTGCACAAGAAGCGTCTTACGTTCTTATGAGTGCACTTCAGGCAGCACGTAGCGCAGCTATGTGCTGCCTGATGAGAAATTGTGCAGCTAGCATAATTTCTCAGTACATTTTGGCGAGCTAAATTTTTTTTGGCGACCTAAATTTTTGGCGACCTAAAGTTTTGGCGACCTAAATTTTTGGCGACCTAAATTTTTGGCGACCTTAATTTTCGGCGACCTAAATTTTTCATGACCTAAAGTTTTGACGACCTAAATTTTTGGCGACCAAAATTTTTTATGACCTAAAGTTTTGGCGACCTAAATTTTTTATGACCTAAAGTTTTGACGACCTAAATTTTTTATGACCTAAATTTTTGACGACCTAAATTTTTGGCAACCTAAATTTTTGTCGACAAAATTTTTTATGACCTAAATTTTTTCGCGACCTAAAATTTGACGACCGATACGATGACCAAAATTTTTTAAAAATCCCTCTCATCTCTTCTGCTCTGACGCTAACCACCGTTCAGTGACTTCATTTCAAGCATAATATTTCCCAGAAGTTATTCGTAGTCTTATTGGTACACCACCAGAGAACGTGATTTTTTATGGTTTTTCCAATGCACTTTATATTTTTTTATTATACATATACTTCGAAAAATTTCCACCCAAGAGGTTATTTTGACGTCCAGTGTTTGATACACTAAAATACGGCTTAACATTTTTACCACGTAAGCTATATCATCGTCCACTAGCGGAGACAATAATATTGATGCGACTTATTATGAGTCATGAACCTCATTCGATTGTTATTTAATTCTGTTTAAGCAGAAAAATGGACATTCACCTATAATTTACATGCCGAGAGCTGTTGTGGAGTAATTAGGAATGGTGTCACGTTTGAGTATGGAAAGCCGATTAGGTTATTTGGTTTCCTAAAAAAATGGAATACGGAGCGACAAAAAATGAGATGCGGTTTCATTTTTCTCTATTTTTGAGGGTTTAAATAGAATCCTTAGTGCAATGTTATTTGATTATAGAGGAAAATGAACAAAATAATGCGCTATACGATAGTCGTTAGCATAAATGAACCAATCTTTATTTTTGGAAAATTTCAGATGACCTTTCTCCTCTAACTTCTTCAAGAGGAGCAGTTCAAAATCTGCGCCAGAAAATTTCTTTATTTTTATTTTTCGGTATTTTCATTTCCAGAATCTGTAGGCCCTGCAGGCCAGTTTTCAACCCCGTATAACATGCAAATAATCTGAAACTTTCACAGATCTTAAGCTGTTGAAGAACTTTAGCGCCGTGATCACAGGTCCGTTTCAAACGAGCTCACTACGAATTGCATTTAAATTACCCATTCTGTGGTGGTAGAGAAGTAGAAAATTATATTTCCCGTAGACGCGATCGTATTCGCTCTACTAACTCTGCGGGAACTGCCACTGTACATAGTTCCATGCACCATTCTTACATATATTGTCAATCATTAAGTTTGTTTGCATTTGTCTGTAAATAAATACTGGCTATTTAGATTAAATAATGCCTGCCTTGGAGATGCAATAACGAGAACCAACCATGTATCTTTTAGTGTTAGTTTTTTAGTAAACAAAAGTTAGATTTTTCAGAGGCTCATTGTAACTTTGTATTACTTATGTCGAAATTTTCTTTGATTTTCAATTTGTATTTTTAATTAATGAAACTTGCACATGAGATTTCAAAAGTACGACTTCAACCACACAATTTAATTCCACGAGGAAATATGATATGTTCAAATTTTTGAGTTATTCATTGAATTTTCAAAACTAAAGTGTCTCTTTACAATGAAGTTAAAAATCTAGATGACTATTACATTTTTTGTTACTGGGGAGGACAATTCAGCGTTCAAAATGGACTGATTATGAAATGTTCAATTCCCGAATATACTTCAAAAACAAACTGTTTACCAATAATGATAAATAATCTTAATCAAAAAGGCTATAGGCAATAGCGGCTCACAATTACTTGCTACTAAAAAGAAACTAAAAATTGTTGTAAAAAAGCATCCGTGTTTTTAAAAGTTTCTTGATCTCGTGCAATACAAAAGCGCATGAGATGCAACATTCTCTTTTGGTAATTATTTTAACATGTTTTTTATTCACGTGTTCCTACAGGTGTCTGCCTTTAAAGGCACAACCTTAAAAGCAGGCGTAAGATATTTATAGAAAGATCATCTCTATCAAATAGGGAAAGAAAAACTCTCTCTGGGAATTACTGAAAGAGAAGGTCTGTCAAATTGGGAAAGAAAAGCCCTGTCAAATAGGGAAAGCGAAGCTTTGTCTGGTGGATAGGAAAAGATAATCTCTGTCTAGTGAATGGGAAACGATAAGCTCTGTCTGATAAATAGGAAAAGATGAGCTCCTGTTTGATTAACAGGGAAAGATAAGCTCTGTCAAATAGGGAAAGAGAATTCCTGTCAAATAAGGAATGGGAACCCTAGTTAAATCGGGCAAGAAAAACCCTGTTAAATAGGGAAAAAAGTCCTGACAAATACGGATACATGTTTTTTGTCCGACGTAACTCCAGTTTTCAAGTGTAGGACTTTTATTTTCATCACTGAAAATGACCCTCCTATTCTTCTCAGCTGCTCCCTGTTTTGTGACCTCTAACTCTCAGATTAATTTAAAGAATCATAGGAAACATGCCCTCTAATTTCCATGTAGAGGTAAAATGTTTTCGTGTCTTTGAAACTTTTCAATTTTTTGCCTACACTCTCAACCGTTACAAATACTAACACATGCTCTGCTGATTAAAACTGTAAAGCAGATATTCCTGTACTGCCTGAGTGTTACAGAGCTTGCAGGGAGTATTTGAATTCTGTCTTATCCCTGTATGACAAGACAAGAACGAACTATCCCTATTTTGAGGTAGGTGCTTTAAGTGAGAGTTCTGTTAAGGAATATTCTTCTGCTTGTGCTTTAAAGACTTGTTGATATAATTGTTATCCGACATCAGTGCCTCGAATAAACTTTGGATCTTTAATTGTTTTTTATTTCCAACATTAAAAGATAATTGGATTTGAAATTTCCTTCTTTGGTTATGTTATAGTAATTTTTTCGAGAAATCCTTATGAGGTGACTAATTCTATAATACAGAATGATGCGTATTTTCGTCGTAGCTATTGGGGTAAATTTGAAAAGAATTTAGTCTATTTTCGCCTTGAATGTTCAATCGAAACTTATAACTAAACGTTGGTTCTTTTACGTTGCCAACTAAGGGGCGTCAACATTGGATATACAGTAGAACGGGCGTCAAGATTGGGTTTAGAACAGGCGCCAACATTGGATATAAAAAGGGCGTCAACGTCGAATGTAAAACGGGCGTCAACGTCGGATATAGAACGGGCGGCAACACCGGATATAGAACGGGCGTCAAGATTGGATGTAGAACTTGCTGTCAGTTTTCATCAGAGTGGATAAATTAACTTCTTCCAACTACGCAACAACTAATGCTTGCACGGTTGCACCCCCAAGTGTGAGTAGAACCTCACGAAGCCGCGGGCACAGTTACCACATCGGTATCTCAAATAAGTAATAACGAAAAAAGTTAAGTATTTACTCAAAAAATGGAAAGCATGAGGTCTAGAAGGGCACAATGGAAAAGTGCCTTCACGGTATAAAACTCACAACCAAATCGCCCAACCAAACAAAACGCATCGTCAACACTCAGCTGGCATTTGAAACCTGCTAAGATTTGAGTCTAATATTTGGTGGATGGGCTTGTGTCTGCGACTTTCCGCGTAGACAAAATGATGTCTCAGGATTATTTTGAAGTGGTAATAACAATGCAGAGATACAAACGTACAATTTTTGGGGTGAATACTCATTCGATAGAGTAATAGCTAAAATTAATGAGGAAAAGACAATAAAATGAGTAAAACCGCAATTTAAAGCGTACAGTACTACTAAATGAGAGTACAATTTAATGAGTAAAAGCACGATTTAATGGGTAAATTTAAGGGATATGAAATCATTTTAAAGGAAAAGCCGTACTGAATGAATAAAAATTTAAAAGCGAAATATGAAAAAAAAAATGAGCAATTCGATAAGTAAATGTGCATTTTAATAAATAACAGCAGAATTGCAGTAATTCCTAATTAGTTTATTAGGTAAAGTCGTAATTTAATGGTAAAAATGCAACCTCAATTTTAGAGGTAAAAACAATGCTTTAATGAATAAATTTGCAATTTCATGTTTAAGAGCGCCATTTAACCGGTACAAATGTAAACTATTAATAGAAAAACCCAGTAACTATTAAAGGCTCAAATTATTAGATAATTATTCACATAATGAGCTCTAGTGTAGTTTACCACAGAAAAGTAATATTCAAAAAGTAAAACGCACAATTTAATGAGGAAAAGAGCTGTAGTTGAAATAACTCTCTCATGATAATGACAGAGCCATCCGGAAACGATAATTACGGGGCCCCGTACTCTTGTAATCTTCTTTCGAGGTAGCGAGTTAGTAAGCAGATGGGCTGCAGGACTCAAATTCTGTATATACGACGTATGAGTCCACGTACATTGTATTGAAGTAAATTGTTCGCTCAGTATGTTCAATTTTAACCGTATTCACTGATCTACTCAGTACGAGTCCACATACATTGAATTGAAGTCATTTTTTTGATGTACATTCAATCGAAACTTTATTCACTGATACATTCAGTACGAGTCCACGTACAATTTGCTGAAGTAAATTATTCGCTCAGTATGTTTAATATGAACCTTATTTACTGATACACTTATCTTGTTCTCGTGATGACACTGGCATCTCTAAGTCTGGGAAATGAAATGGAGTTCGTCAAATTCCTGGGTTTAAATCAAATTTTTCAGTTATCTTTTTTCTTCAAAACGTGTACGATGCAAATGTGGTCAAAAATACATTTGTGTTTCCCATTATGATCTCTGAATGAAACCTTTTTCAGAGAACCGCACAAAGGAAGTCATTGTTAGCCTGAGCTGTTCTTTGTTTTCGACTTGATTTTTTAAATGCGGCCTTC